>PVKE010001967.1:0-89665 GCA_004027555.1 Craseonycteris thonglongyai
AATGGCCATCAGAGCTGTAAGTCGAATTACCCTTGATGTCCTGAATGTCATCAAAATGTTTTCCTTTCAGTATTTCCTGTATCTTTGGATAAAGAAAAAACCCATTGGGGGCCAGATCAGGAGTAGGAGGGTGTTCCAATACAGTTATTTGTTTATTGGCTAAAAACTCCCTCATAGACAGTGTCCTATGAGCTGGTGTACTGTCATGATACAAGAGCCATGAGATGTTGGTAAAAAGTTCAGGTTGTTTTCATCTTTTTCATGCAGCCTTTTCAGTATTTCCAAATAGTGAACTTGGTTGACTGTCCAGTTGGTAAAAATTCATAATGAACAATTTCTACTGTTTCTGTCAATGTTTACTTGGTCTTCTATGCTTCTCACAGTCAGCTGATGATTTTGACACACAATTAGATGAATTTTTTCAATGTTTTCATCAGTTCTGCTATTATGGGCCACTCTGACCTCTCTTCATCCATGATGCTTTCTCTCCCTTCAGAAAAATATATAATCCATTTGTACACTGCCATTTATTTCATGGCATTATCCCCATCAATTTTTTAGACTAACATGTCCCTGATTGCACTTCCACTCTTGCCAAGTTTAACAAGTAATTTAATGTTTGTTCATTGCTCTGATTCAAGCTCTGACATTCTCATGACTGCACACAAAATCAGGCAACAACAATAACGAATGCCATTCAGCAAGACACCACCATTTGTTGACATGAATACAGCTGTGAGACACTGATATACCAAGGTTATAAAACCTTACTGAGTTGTTTGTACAGTGCTGCCAATGTAAGAGCGTGGTGACAAGTTTGCAAACTTGACTGTCAGATCTCATATTTAATTCCAACCAAAAAAGATATCCACTCAAAATAACGTAAATTCTCCCCATACCCACACCCTATATCCCACTTTCAAAAAATCTCTTTATAGGTCAATTAAATTTGTGATTTTATAGGAAAAATATAACTATAATTGATACATTAATATATATGCATAGCAACAGAATACATAAAAATTAGGTTACAACTTATAAACAATATAACCTATAATTAGCCTATAATTGCTACTATTATAAGGCATACTAACTTAAATAAGTAATTTTTTAGCAAACCACTCCTAAAAGCATGACATATATTATTCTTTCTCTGAGCAATTATGAAAATAAAAAAATCAACTTTAAAAAAGACATACATTTCAGGAACTTCATCTCATTAATAGATAGATTATATGCTCCCAACTAGAACATGTGACTATATAATGGGAAAAAACTTACATATTTAAATGCTTCTTGCAAACACATTCTGAGAAAATAAATCTTATGTTAGTTTAGATGAGAGATTTGACATCTGCCAAACTAAGTCTAGGGAATACTGGTTATCAACTTGGAATTCTTCTACACAAAACCTTAATTCTAAAGACCTAGAGAAATACATTAAAATACACCCTTAAAATCCTTATTAATTCAATTGCTCAAATTACATTCATTCACTAAAATCACTAACTCCCTATAGCACACTCATGTAGAGGTACAGAACAGAGCCACCCCACATGCCTCAGTGGTATGCAAATTATTTTGAGCTAAAGGCAACCAACCTGCTCCCCCCTTAATTATCTAAAAGTATTTAAGTTATAAGCCAGGCTCACAATAAGAGTTATCACCAGAAATTACTTATTATCTACATGGCAGGGCAAACTAACAATTACTGAACATGCGCTCTCTTGGTATTTACCTTCTGAAGACCCAAAGTGCCTTACCTCATCCCTTAGCTCAGAATGTCATATACCTCAATTTCCCTTTCTGTCTCTGAACCTCTCACATATGTGGGGTCTCTGACTCTCTCATGTATGTGGGGTTCCCATACATAGGTATGTAATTACACTAGGTTATTTTCTCTTACTAATCTGCCTCATGTCTAATTATTAAACCAGACAAAATAACCTTAAGGGTAGAGAAAAGTTTATTCCCCCCAACACCTGGAAATTATTAAGATTTCATTTTAATTCTTACAGCAAAGACAGCTGAAGTATAATTTATATGACTAAAAGATTTTGTTTTCAGACTACTACTTTGATTTCCATACACATACTAGAACAGACCTTTCTTTCCTTAAAGTAAAATTTGCAGACAATTTCAGAGACACAAAGCTAAAATAAGTGCTACACTGTGTAAAACTAGGCTTTAAAAAGTGCTACTTAAAAATTCATCTTATCAATCAATGCTTTTCAACAAATATAATTCTTCCATCCCTGGCCAATATAAGCAATAGGGACTGTATTTACCCACCCATCTGAAACAAACATAGAAAATAAAATATATTAAACAACAGTTTTGAGGACATCAGACATCAGGAAATAAAAGACAATGATACCAAAGTGAAGGAAACAAATCATAAGCCCTATGATTACCTTATTGCTCTGAGAGAGATTCAAGGCTGTAAAGCTGTTTTGAAAACATTATTACTACTACTTTTCAATTTTATTCTGAATTTTAAAACTTTCAATTCAAATTTACATATAAGTATTGTCCAAGTCATCTAAGACTGCAGAAGTTGGAATTATAGATGATATTTTAATAGAACCTAATAAGTATAGGTTGTAATAACATTAGCTTACTGGTTCAGCATACTACTTATAAATCCCAATGAAGCAGAAGGCTTATTTTCTATCTCAAGGTAAATTTATTATTAATTTAAAATTTAAATGTTAATAGCCCACTAATAACCTTATCTTAAATTAACTCTGCTCCATACTACACTTTCCCTTCCTAAACTTCATCCTATATTTTTAATTGATCATTTTCCCAAATCAATCCACATTCTAATTTTAGCCTATTCTATTCTTCAAAGCAATGCTTCTCAAAATTTAAGATGCATATGGATCACCTCAGGGTCCTGTTAAAATGCAGATTCTGAAAATGTGTGGAATGTGAGTCTAAGATGCTGTAGTAAACACCTGGGTGAAGTTGAGACTGCCAATCCATGAACCACACACTGAATAAACAAACATTTCGGGAGAGCTAACATATACAGAAAAAAGTATTTAAAAAAATAAACCCAAAGAACAGAATAGAGAAGAGGGTATAAGGAATAAACTCCATAAGCAGTTTCATTAGCTTCAGTTTTGTAACATAATATTGAGCAGTAAACCAATACGTAAGTAGTAAGATCTGAAAATACAGCCAGTTAGTTGATCATTATAAAATTTTTGATAAATAATTGTTTTAGCACAAAATGAAACACAACTGCTATTTATCAGAAAAAAGTTAGGCCTAAACAAGTCAGGAAAACTTGCTATTAATAGATGCAGTGGTTTTCAAAATATAATCCCCCAAACAGTAGTAGTTCTCAAACTTCAGTATGCTTCAGAATCATTAAAAAGCTTATTTTGTTGTTGGTGGTGTTTTTTTAATTAAGAATTTTAAAGTCAGTATACTCAGTATGGGCCAAGAATTTTCCTTCTGACGGCTCCTGGTAGTACTGAAGCTGCTCATCTAAGGACCGTAGCAAGAATCACTACCTTAAACCAATGCTGACATCCATTAAACACCTATTGACTCCACTGCCCGGGCACCTGTTCACATCAGCTCTGGCTCCACAGCAACAGATGAGCTCGGCCTTTATGTGACTTACATATCTAGCACCTAGATGACTTGTCTCCTACTTCACAGAGCAAAGTGAAACCATGTTGCATAAACATGTTCAATGTCTCACCCTAAATTACCTGCATCCACACTGATTACCTCTAGTTCTCCTGATCCAGAGATATGCATCCTACATGGATCTGTGGTGACCTCTTTAATACTTTGAGTTCCAGGAATCAAATCACTGCTGGACCCTGATAAATTATTTAGTACTTTATTGCCTCACCCTCATATCTTCATCTTATTGTACTGGTTCCTTCTGATACTCATATTACATACAACTTCCCATCTCTCCCATTAATAACAAACAAAAATGACACTGCTCCTTTAAACTTGTATTTACTTCTAGTTACCGGTAACTGTGCTCTCCCTCCTTCCGTTCTTTAAAAAGAAATGTTCCTCCTTTTTTAACCTTGAATTCACTCCTTAACTCACAACGCTCCAATCCTCCATCTTACCAAACTGTTCTTAGCAAACTAAAAATGAACTAGCAAATCTGATGGATACTTTTCTGGCTTTACCGTATTTGAACATAAGATTTGGCACCACAGATCATTCATTCCTTAAAATGTTTTTCCTAGTTTCTGAGACACCACACTCTCCTCCTCACACCTCCCTTCATTACTTCTCACCCTTCTTCATTGGTTTTCTTCAGAATTCTGTTTTCTCTGGCCATCTGTTCTCTTCATTCGAGATGAATTCCCTAGGTGATCTCATCTACATTCATGGTTTTAATTGTCCACTTAAACACTTATAACATCTATTATGGACCCCAAGTCTGTACCTCTCTCCTGAATGTTGAATGAAATTCTCAAGGACTTCATATGCCATGTGTCTAAAGTTGAACTCGTGTGTACCCTAAGACAGTTCCCACTCCCATATTCCTAATGCTAATAAGTTCATCAGGGGCCTAAACCAAAAATAGTCCATTCCACTTAATTCCTTATACCATAGTAGGCATAAAATGTCAGACTCTATCCCCTTCTTTCTATTCCTTTTATAAAGGTTGTCCCAAAATTCACGCAAGAAGTAATTTTGACAGAAAACACAGGTTTATAAATTGTAAATTTTCATTGCTCAACAATGAAAACGTGTTGTTCTTTCGCGTAGTCCTCCATTTTTAATAACCCTGAACTATCAACTGTCACGCTGTCTTTTTCTTTTCGTTGGCAACACTTTACCACACAAATGACGCAAAATTCAAATCTTGCGTGAATTTTGGGACATCCTTTAATACCAGTAGCCTTTCATTATCTCCTCCAAACTAGTACTTTCATAGCCTCGATTGGCCTTTATTCCAATAGTCTTATATTTAAAACACCTCCAACCCCAAATCCTTTCTATATTACTGTGTTGCCTTTCTAAATGCAGATATGTAGTGTTTCACATATCTATACATTATACTTTATCCACATCTCCTATGATATAAATTTCAAATGATTTGAATAGCATTTCAGACCCTTCAAGCCTTGGCTTTCATTTCTACACGTCCAGCCTCACCTCATGTTAATCCCAACAGAACCTTGAACATGCAAAAGGTCTCATTATTTGAAATTCACTGAACTCATTATACATGTATTTTCAGATTATAGTACCTTTGTGAATCTTGTTCTCACCACCTGGGATTTTCTATTCATCTCCCTTCACAACCATCACCCACCCCCCTTCTGTAATGCACAATGCGCATACATATTCCATGTCCAACCACAGCCCTCATCAGTATGTCTAACTCCTCATCAGCCAAGAGTAGCATCAATTACCTAACTGAAACCTTTCTAGTTCTTACCATGCAGCTACATGGACTTATTCTTAACAGCTCATAAAGTGAATCTAACTATACTTATATTGTTTGTGTGTGTGTGTGTGTGTGTGTGTGTGTGTGTGTGTATATATATATATATATATATATATATACATACACACACACACACACACACACACATACATATATCCTCACTAAACAGTCTGAATAGGCTGTACTTTCTTCACCTTTAAATTCACCCTAAAACTTTAAACATCTGTAAGAGTGCTAGTATGCAATTAATAAATGATAAATTAAAATGGATAAAAGAATTATTGAAAATTCTTACATGTAATTTGACTTTTTCCACTTTTACAATATAATAAAGAAAGAATACAAAACACTTCTATCCTCCTTGATCAGTGTGCCTTTAAGTCAATGCTTTACTGAGATGAGCAATTTTATAACTACTCACTGACACATCAATACATTTGTCCTCGATCTAGTTACTGAAATTAAGTATAATAATGTTTAAGGTTCACAATTTAGAAATAGTAAAGAAATATTAAATAAGTTAAGACATTAATTAAACATCTAAATATTTATAATTCCCGCAAAAATATTAAAGTTATGCCACAGTTTGATCACACTGCCCATAAGTAGCCATTTCAACATTTTCTTGCAAAATACTGCCCCTATAAAAGAGAAGGCAATCTAGTTACACCATTTGTCCTGAGATTTGATTCAGCACATTTGCTTACTAAGGTGATATTCCTCTTCTTCTCTTTCCTGAGTCTGCCTTCCGAAAATTGTATAATTTAAGAGAAATCTCGTCTCCAATAAGAGGCTTTTGGGGGACTAAGGAGCATATAAGTGGTTCGTGCTTCTTACTCATAATGTAGCATTTTAAGAGTTGTCCAAGAACGACAACCAAAAAAAAAATTTCTTTTTTTTTTTTAATCCATACGTATTCCTCTTCACTAAAGAATATAATGGGCATTGGAGTGGATGTAATTTAATTAAACCTCCCACACAATATGGCATGTACAGTGTCCTGACAGTTGATCACCAAAGGTGAAAATTTCTAGTAGAAATTAGCTTGCTATCTCACCAGGTGGCTAATTTAATTTCAGAGCAGTGATAATATTTTACAATTCTTTCTTATATTGGGCACATAGTTTTACACATGTAATATCCATCCACTGGACCTACTTTTGCCCTTGGGAGGTACAAAGAATAAGTCTTAACCATAGAAGATACATTTAAAAAGTTTAAAGGGAACGACAATGAGTCTTTCTCTTTCTAAGCTAAACTTGACAAATTAGTACTTCCAATATTGACCCATGTAACACGGCTTTCACTCTTTACCATCACTGTGAATCTTCTCTGCTCTAGCTCTAACTTTCAAACCTGAAGTGAGTTTATTTGCTCTTCATTTTATTACAAAGTAACTATGAATTTACAACAGAACTAAGCATCCAAAATCATACTGAATCTCTTAAGTATTCTGATTAAATACTAAATGTATGATGCACTACAATTAGGAGAAAATCAGAGCACCAAGTTTATACAGTACTTAAAATGGTGTCTGTCACATGGTCGTACTACATAAGTAACAAAATTAACTGATCCACTGTTCATTATCTTTATAGTGATAAAAGAGCTATATATGCAATGTATGTGTATAATCACATGTATGGATAATCTATTCAATACTAGATTCTTTTTACATTTTACTTTTTTAAACTATCAACTTGCTAAAAAAAAAAAAAAAAAAATTTAAAAACCTGCCAAAAATTATAGAGCACTAATCCCACATTTTAGTGATGGGAGGAAACACAGCCTAGGGCAAGCTTGTCTAAACCACGGCCCTTGGACCACATGTGTCCCAGGAAAACTTCAAATGAGGCCCGATACAAATTTGTAAACTTTCTTAAAACATTATGAGATATTTTTGTGATTTCTTTCTTAGCTCATCAGTTATCGTTAGTGTTAATGTATTCTATGTGTGGCTCAAGACAATTCTTTTTCCAATACAGCCCAGAGAAGCCAAATAACTGGACATGCCGGCATAGGCTGTATCTTAATGCATCAGGGCCAGGTTTTTTGTTTCATTCATATTGTTTGCAATTAGTGTTTAGAATAATCACTTTTGAGAGGGGTAACTTTTAAAAATTTTATATTATTATGATAAGAACACAACATGAGATCTACCATCTTAACAAAATTTAAGTGTACATTATTGTTGAATACAGGTATAATGTTATACAGATCTCTAGACCCTATTCATCTTGCTTAACTGAAACTTTATGCCCACTGATTAGTAACTTCCAATTTTCTTCTTCCCCATTTCACTCTGATTTTACAAATTTGACTATTTTAGATATCACATATATATGGAATTATATGCAGTATTTGCCTTCAGTTACTAGTATTTCATTTAGCCTAATATCCTCAAGGTTTACCCATGTTGTCACATATTCCTTCTGTTCTAAAGCTGAATGTATGTATCACATTTTCTTCATCCACTCATCAGCTGATGAACATTTAGGCTGTTTCTATATCTTGTCTATTGGGAATAGTGCTCTAGTGAACATTGGGGTACAGATATATCTTTAAGAGTGTTATTTCAGTTGTTTTGAATAAATACCCAAAAGTGGGATTGCTATATCATATGGTACTTATAGTTTTGATTTTTAAAAGAACTTTCATACTGTTTTCCATAGCAGCTGCACCATTTTGCATTCCCATCAGAGGAATGTGTTCCTACACATTAACATCAAGCCACGTGAAAAATTTTTTTAAAATCCTATTTCCAACAGCACCAAAAATAATAAAACACTTGGGGAAAACAAGTCAGGAGGTGAAAGACATGTATAATGAAAACTACAAAACATTAAAGTAGAAACAAACAGATGGAAAGAATCTTGTATGCATGGATTGGAAGATTTAGTGATGATAAAATGTCCATACTACCAAAAGTGAGCTAGAGAATTAATGGAATCCCTATAAAAATCCCAATGGCATTCTTTTTACAGAAATAGTAGAAAAAAACAATTCTATAATTCATATATCATAGATAACCACAAATAGTCAAATCAATCTTGAGAAGGTAGAATGACAGTCTTTTAAACATTATTACATTTAATTTTAAGAACAAGTAAAAATGTCAATAGAACCTCTCAACTGTGTATGTCTTAAACCCAAGAAATAACATGTAAGAAAACCCCCCCCCAAAAAAACAACTGTAAGAGGGTATAAATTATGGTTGTTACTTTTACTATTATAAATTATTAAAATATTTTATGTCATTCATTAATAAACAATTAAAATTATTTTGATAGGCACTATCAATTTTATTGGATCAGCACAACTATCACATGTTCTTCACAAAAGAACTGACCTCTCTTCCCATTTAAGTGAAATTTACCTTGGAGCTACAAATACACATGGAACAATGGAGGAGGGCATATCAGGCCTCAATCTTAGATCAACCTTAGTACTCAGTGGAGAGAAAGTTGTCACAGCTGTTATCAACCATGTCCTACCTACTCTGGTTTCAGAACGTAACACTATCTCCAAGTTTAATTTTAATGCTATGTTAATAACAGTTTGGAAGCCACTGTATTTATAAAATGAGTAGAACCTAAAATTAGGAAGAAAAAAAAAAGGTCAGATTCATCACCAACTAGTTTATGGTATTATTAAGTCACTTAGCCTCCCATGTATTATTTTTATCGTCTGTCCGATGCATAAAGTTATCTCTAAAATGCTTTCTAGAGTCAAGATTTCCAGATTAAGCTGTGAGCGGAGCTTGACACACCTTCTTCTTCAGCAAAACAGAATTAAATTAGTAAAATTACCAAAAACAATTGTTTAAACCAAAGGTGTCCAATTTTGGCTTCCCTGGGCCACACATAAAATACACTAATAGCTAATAAGTTAGAAAAGAAAATCACACACACACACAAAAAAAAATCCCATAATGTTTTAAGAAAGTTTACCAATTTGTGTAGGGCCACATTCAAAGCCGTCGTTGGCAGCATGCAGTCCTCGTGTTGGACAAGCTTGGTTTAAACTCTCTGGAAACTGATGTAAGAGCATCCAAAACAACTAAGAAGCATTTACTCAAGATAATCTCCTGAATCTTGGTAAAAACAGCAGGAATTTGTGGTATTTAAACCAGAAATGCTGTGTTGCAGGTCTATTCTGTGCAGATGAGTTTCAGAAGGAAGAGGCAGCAGCTCCCTTCCCTTGCCCAGGCCATTTATAGGGTGTAAGGAGGATGTTCCACCCAAGAAGGGACAAGCTGAAAAGACCATTGTCTACCATCCCCGTCTATAACTCCTACTCAGAGTGGAGGTGTTACTTGGGGAAAAACAGGCCACCATCTCCCCCCATCCCCAGCTCCAAGACAGTTCAACAAAGGCTGTGTTGGAAAGAAGTGAGACATGAGAACTAGCAGTTCCACAGCACCATCTCAGGTATTACGTAAAACAGCAATGGCAGGCAGTTAGAGAAAAAAATATGTAGGTACAGCCATATAAAAAATCTTACACTTTATTTTTTATCTCCCAACAGAATAATTTCCAGTAATAGTTGAACCTTGGCACTTTAGGATCCTACCACCAGGGTCTCATCTGTACTGACATTAGACAAAAACTCATGTTAAGTGCTATAGAGAAATAAGCACAACGATCCAGCTATATGAGCAAAAACCAGTAGTTTCATCCAAAATAGGAGGGGGTAATTGGCCTAAGTTGACACTGGAGGGAAGCATGTAAGAATTTGACAAGGGCACACTCAGGAAAAGCTCTAAATAGCAACCAAATTACTTTAGATTGCATCTTACAGATATTTCAACAATATTTAAACAGTACTCCTCAAAGATAGCATTGGCCAGAAAAGTTTTGGGGGATATCTTTAGCTTGGGGGTGGGGGGAGGGGGGAATGAATGATAAAAAAACGTCATGAGTAAAGGTTTGAGACTAAGTGAAATGTGCCCGAATTTCTGACTTTAACAAATACGGTAGATGTACGAAAATGCCTTAATTAGTGTTATGGACTGTAGGCACAGTTTTGGGAAAAAAAGATGAAACAGAAGCTTACTTTCATATTTTCTTAGACCATGTATAGGTAATCATTTTATTGCAGAAATAATAAATTATTATAATAGCTGCTTTTGATGATGGTAAAGTCAATCCACTGAAAATAATTACAGAATTAGAGCTTTTTTATATTATCAGAATAGTTCATTGCATTAAAACAATTCTAAATAAAGGTGAATACTTAGTAAGTGTTAATGTAAGAAATGGAGAAACCACCAACATAAACGAAACCCATTATGTACTGGATAAGCAAATGATACACTGATAAGAAGCTAGTCTCCCACAAAGTTGTATCACTACATGATGATTCAAAAATTAGTTTTTAATGACTACAGTCAATGTAATTAAGGTAAGTGACCATAAAAATCTCTAGTCAATTTTCTCTGCCTACTCACTATTTCTCTTGACTATACTCTTAAAGAATTTAATAAGATTAATTATTTTAATGAATGAAAATACTTTCAAGGAATAACACACAAATCCATAAATACCAATTCTTCCATGATGCAAAATCTTCTCTTGGGAAGTTCTCAAACAATTCAATAGTTTGGAATTCTCAGTGTTTCTTAATAAAATAAGTACTAGACAATTTATTTTAGTACTATGTAATTTATAAGCATTATAATGTCAATTTAGCAAAAGAGGAACATGTAACAATAGCTACCAATTACTGACTTGTTTCATTCTAGACATTGCACTACGCATTTTATATAGTCTTATTGAACCCTGAGGCATAGTTATTATATCTGTATTTTAAAACAAAGAAATTAAAATTCAGGGAGGTCAAGCAGTTTTCCTGATGCCATACAATTAGATACGGCTAATTTGTAACTGGACCACTTGTCTGACTCAAAAACCTATGGTGGTAACTATTACTGTCTTAAATATTACTTCCTCAAAACCAACTAACGTCCATTCTTGATTCCAGACTTAATTTTAGATTTCAATTTGGCTTCCTCAGAACTAAGAAATATATCATTCATGCCAAGTCTACTCTAGTATTTGTGTCAGTAATATGTACCGGTATGTAGTCAGTTAAGTTCCAACTGCTGTCCTTTCAGTTCAATGTTTTTCATCCGATATTGGAAGAAATCAAATTTTGTACTGAGTACCAGAGTTAGAAAACTGGACATTTCAGAGATATGCGTGTTCCCTAAGTAAAATATTAAAAGTTCAACTATTCAAGTTAATTTGCTCTTCTTTTCCTTAATTAAATATGTGTATTCTGCAATATCACCATATAGTGGTATAGATATTACCTTATAGATATTGCAAGTCAGATCTCTGACCACGGCAAAAAGTCGTAAACTTTATTCTGGTGAAGGGTCTTCCTTTAGTTTGTAAAAAAAAGCAACATCAGTGAAGTACAATAAAGTGCAATAAAACAAGGTAGGTCTGATTTAGACTCTCCTATTTAAAAGAAACAAAAGCAGTTTTGGAAGATATTCTTTTTAATCCTTAATAATTTTCTCCCAATTTTTCATTGTAAAAATATCTTTTATAAAAATATTTTAATGAAAACATCATTGTAATTTATAATTATACCAAATTGACAAATGTCTTCACATGTTAAAGTAGTCTTACAATCTTACAATTGGAGATGCTAAAATGCTTTGAGGATGTATACTTTTTAGACTTTTTAGAAGTTTTCTTCCTTTCAATTGAAAGTTATTGTAGTCACAGTGATCTCTGTAAGAGATAAAACATCAGAATTTCCCTGCAGTCCCTCATAATTTTTTATTTTGACCAAAACAACTTTTTAATTTCCTTCCTTTCTCAAGAAAAACTATGAAATCTAAAACAAATGGAATGTGGTACATAGTACCAAACGCTGGAAAACTTATCTTTAATTTATATTTTAAAAGACAGTGCTAATTTAACAATGATTCTCTAAACCCTTTACTACAATTCCACCAAGTAATTGTATGGCCTCCTTTCCTGTTACAATGAAAAAGCTAAAGGGAAGAAGTTAATACTGAGTTCAGCGTGGTTTCATGCAAAGAGTAGGGAAAGAGAATCAGAGCCTTTTATTCACTGTCTCAACTACCAAGAAAACTGTGGCAATATTTTAAACCTGATTATAGATTTTGAGCCACGTGTGTGTAAAGCTTCACCAAGAAAAACCATCTTGAATTACATAAGAATACTCTTACTACAATGAAGTACAGTTGGAAGTCTTATATTTGCAAAGTAATTTTTTTTTTTCCTGATACTACTAGATCAACTATCCCAGGTAGGCAGATAACTGATATTCAAAAATAATTCCACAATTACTTTAAATACAATTAGTTACTTCAACCCTAGCCCTCATCAAAGTTATTAGGGAACTAAGACTGAAATCAGGTGATCTTATCTTCACAAATAAATCTGCATGACTAATGTGAGATTACTCTCAATATACATTGAATTCAACATAAAATAAACATAATGCTATAAAATGTATGATTAAGACTACAGAATAATTTAAAGCAGATTCTCAATATACTCTCTTGCCTCCTGACATGGATAACAAAGGGAGCTGAGTAATGAAAATAAGGAACAAATAGTTCTTGCAGGGTTCCTACTCTGCAAATGTATTTTCACATCCAACGCATCCCTGTTAGTGACTCAAGCGCCATAAAGTCTGCCTCCAACTGTGCACCAGGTATGAAAGGCTGTAAGGTGCTGAGTTAAGGCATGTTTCGTTGTTTTTTGGGAAAACACTGGACTAATTCCACAACTGAGACTGTGGGACCCAAAAGCTTCCCACCCACTCGGGTCCGGCCCCAACGCAGCCATCGCTCACGCCCAGCGGCCTGGCTGCCTAGCAACGCTGCGGCGCTGCCTAGCAACACGGCTCGCCCAGGAACGCCCTGGGCCGACCCAACCCGCCCAAACCCACAGGGAAAGGCCAGGGGGATTCCCTCTACCTCTTTTTTCTTTTGTCCTCCCCCGAGCTGGATGCAGAGGAGCAGCAGGAGCAGGAGAAAGGGAAAGCTCCCGGTGGGCAGGTATCTCAGTCGCCGCCCCCCTTGTCTCCGGCGTGAAGGAGCGCCCCTGGCACCCATCGCCGCAGGGCAGTGTCTCCTCCACGCTCGGTAGCCGTGCGCGCCCAGCTCCTACCGGCGCCCTACACCTGCCAGACCAGCCCCCGGGAGCCCCCTGCCTGTGCGCTCCTGGGTGCCTGCGGCTTCGCCAGGGACCCGTGCGGTGGCCGAGAACGCAGAGGAGGAAACTGACGGCGCATCCGGTTCACCGGGAGGGGGGCCTGGAAAGGCCGGGGATGGGGCAGGAAGTGGGCGTGGCCAAGGAGCCGCGCTTTCCGCCAGCATTTCAGCGAGACCTTCGCTGCGTAGGGCCACCTTTATCTGTTGGCTGACCTGAGCCGGAGGTTGTCCAATTACTGAAGCCAAAATCAGGTCCCAGGAATAGGCGAAGGGCCTGTCAGTCTAACACTGCCTGCCACAGACAGACCTGATAGCCTTCTTGGATAATGGGGAAGAGCTTTGAGGAATTTCAGTACAGACTTGGCCACTCCAGCCAACTGCCTGCTTCCCCATTTAGAAGCGTTTTTAGGGACACAGCTGTCACTCATAAAACTGAACCCTTTGATGCTCTCTGACATAATCCAGAGCCCCTGGATGCGTAGAAGCCGCCCACAACTTCACAGCTGTTTCTTGCAGCTACCCCTGAGGAGCCAGCCTACACACCACTTTGTTCATTTGCTCATTCTTGGAGCACCAAAATGCTGAGCACTGTGCTAGACCCTTTGAATACAAAAATGAATAGAACTTAATTCCTGCTCTCTGAACGGTTGAAGACGATAGTGTTGTAACCCGTGAGAAGAATAACCCGCAAAGAGTGCCAGGTATGAGAGCCGAATTAGGAGTCTTTATTCAGAAGCTGGCGACCACGGAGGACTAGTGTCTCTCAAAAACCCGTGGCCCCGAGTGAATGCAGAGAGGCCCCCTATAAAGGCATCCTGTTATGTTCAGTTTATTGCTAGCGAGCACTGTACAGAAGCCAAAGCAAATAACTTGGTTACCCAATATCCTGTTTTTTATTTCTAAGAAAATGTATATCTGGTGTGTTGCAATTTTTGGCAGGGGTGGTATCTGGGGTTGGTTAAGATGTATACATGGCATGTGGCAACCTTAAAACAGTGGAAATCTATAAAGTTTAGAGTGCAGGAACATTGCTGAGGTGGCAAAAAGGGGTGACATGGGCGAGTTAGAAACGACAGGTTGGAACAATAGCAGTCCCTTTATTGAATATTTGATACAAGCCAAGTACTGTTCTAGTGCTTCTTATGTGCCTTTTTATTCCTCTCTCAAGGTTTCTATTTATTTTATTGTTTGAGAGAAGGTGAGAGAGAAAAAATGGGGGAGGGCCCACAGCAGCCTCCATAGTTGTACTCATTAGTTGTGGCATGGTTTCATTCTACACAGGTGGAGATGGGGCCTGCACAAGGAGTGGGAACCCTACCAGAACTCTCCCACATGGGAGGTAAGAACCTTGTGCTGAGCCATCTCAGTGGTTACCAGTTTCACCTTAGTTTAATATATGGGGTTTGCATGGGCGGGGCCAGGAATCCAGTCACAGACCTTGAAATTGCAAAGCAAGCTCTCAAAGGCTGAGCAATCCTGGCATCCCCAAATTAGTACTCCTTAATGTAAAAATTACATATATAGGATTACAAAGGAATCAATTATAGTTAATACCATTATCAAAATTTAAACAATCCACCTTCTTTCACCTGACAGTCAATAAATATCTGTTTAAACATTCAGACTTCATGGCGTGACTGACCAAGACGTACAGAACTATAAAACAGTTGGCCAACTAAATGGCATGAGGGTTGTAGATAAACTCTGCAATCATATGCAATCTAGCAGCATATTGAAATCAGTTTTAATAAATGTGGTAATTTCAAGTACTGTTGAAAAACGTATTTTAAAGTATCTTCTACCATTTCCACAAGAAACAAAGTCATTCATACTGCTAATACTGTGTTTTGGGGCTGCAAGGCGAGACTTAACCCACTGAGCCATCCTGGCATCCCCAAAATGCAATATTAAGAAATAGTCTAGTAAAAGATTTATGAAATGGAATTATAATATTAAAGAGAATACGCCTATGCAATTATATTTTAGAACCTATGTTTGTGTTTGGGATGTTTTCGGAAAAACTCTCAGCATATGTTTTGATTATGTTGAATGTGTGGTTATCTAAAACAGCATTTTACATATTTGTTCACCGTGCTCCATGTGCCCGGAGAGACCAGAGGAACATACTCACACGTTTGGGTCAAGAAACACCATTTTAAAGACCTGTTCATTGGTTAACCAAGGGGAACATGGAGAGGACATGCATTATTTTCTTAAATTCTTGTATATTAGATTCTCTAAGGCCAAAGGCAAATTCCAAAGTCTGGCTACTCTTTGGCAGAATGCAGCCAGAGTTTTCTAGACTCACTAGGAACATTCAATTTGTCTTAATGAAATTACATATTAATAGAAAGAAGGTAGAGGTATAGACAAATGAGTGAAGCTATTTAATTTAAGCAATCTGTAGCAATTTCTTAAAAAGGAAACAGAATCCAAGAGGGTCACAGCAGTGTAGAGAGTATCTCTGAGATTCTGGACATAATTAAAGAAGTATTCTACAGAGCCAGGAGAACATTAGAAAGGAAACTATACAACCAGGTGAGCAGAAGAGATAATTTCACTATGCTTATTATGCCAAACAAATTGAGTTTGGGCAGATGTGAGTTTGCTGCAGAATATTTAACAGTCTTATTTTGATTTGTGGTTCTTCTGGCTTAAAAACGCTGTAATTTGTTAGGATACAAGAGAACAATTTAACTTATTTTTTTCTTTTTTACTTCCTTTCAATTAAACCTTTTCTTTTGATTTATATATAAAAGGTTAAATTGAACTCTAATATTAATGTGTAAACAATATACTGAATCTCAAACTACACAACTGTCTTCCTAATTTATTTCCTAAACTCACCAAGTAAGGTATCTATGCTTGTATTTATATGCCAATATTTTATTTCACTGAATAAATGTTCATTTTAACCTTGTCATTTTCAAGCGAAGAAAGAATGGTTAGTTTCTTTTAAGTACCACAAATGTTGAGCTAAGTATGAGCTGCTTTTTCATTTTAACAAAAGTACTTAATTGACATTATAATTAGTCATTAAGTTTTATTGGTAGAATATTATGACATATTTAGTTGGTTTCCTGTAAGAATTCATCGTACATTCCAGGAACTAAATTAGTTTTTAAGAAATATGTCAAAGGATATAACTCTGGGCTAAAAGCAGGACTTATCAAGAAGCTCCAAATTAAATACCCAAATTTATTAGTTAATGGAGTTTAATCTACAATGATTTAATCACTACAAATCATTTTACTCATTAACATTATATATAAATGAACATAGGATACGAAGAAGGAAATGTATAAGGAACGTTTGAAAAAATGAGTGGAAAAAAAAAACATTTTAAGTCAGGGATTTATTTTGTCCAATGATACTGAAGCTGCTGGTCAGTAAGTGAATAGAATGTCTTCGCAACTGAGAATACAGCAAGCTTCCGGAGCATTCAAACTACACAGAAAGGGGTTAATAATATGTGCAAAACAATAGTAAATCAGTAAGAACTGTGTTTTCTTTATCATTGAGTGAAAGAGACCAACAGTAAACATTATAGTAAACTTATTGTGAACTGGCATAATTAAAAATGGACAATTCACAAGTTATTCTAGTTAATTAAAATTTTTTCATACACTTTGCCTGTAGAGTCACACAATGAAAAATTCTAATTTGATAAAGAAACACACTTAATATTTAAATTATAACAAATATCACTTAGTAGTTACAGTCCAGAAGCCTCTCTAGCATCAAATACCTTATCAGTAGCTTATTCTTACTTTTAATGCTGGCTGTGTGCTCTGATTCCTTAACGCTATCCACTTCTCTCCCATCACTCAGACTCGAAAACCTGCAAACTCTAGCCCTGGTCCGTATCATTTTATGCATGGATTCCTGTAATAACATTCCTAAGTTTCCCTCTGTATAGAATCTAATCCACTGTCAGGACACATTTCCCCAGAGCAAAATTATATTTATGTCACCCTACTGCTTGAAAACCTTCACAGGCTCACTAAAGCCAGTATGATTACCTTTAAGCTTCTTTTGTCCTGGGTTCCAGCCTCTGTATTTCCTACCTGTTTCTTGTTACTTTTCTAACTGCTACACTGTTAGTGCTTGCTTTCCTATGACAGCCAAACTGATCCCACTTCTCCACCCCACATTCTTTGTGTTTTGCACCAGTGTCTTTACTCTTTTGGGCTCCCTGACTTAGAGACCTTTCCCATGGTACAATGCTCAAATCCCCTTTATCATGTATGACTCAAGGCAAGTTCCTATTTCTCCAAGAAGTCTTCACAGAATCCTCTGGTAGGCTACAAGCTGTCTTTCAGAATTCGTTGCTTCATTCTATCATTAGACAATTAATGATATGTTGTATCAGTTCCTCAAACTTTGAGAATTCAGACCCCTTTATGATCTTTAAAATTATTAAGTACCCAAAGAACTTATGTGGACTATATCTATCAGTATTTGTCATTTTATAAATTTAAACTGAGAAAAACTTAAGCTACTTAAAAATAATAGTCTGTCTATTGCTTGTTAATAAATGTCATTTTAATTTTTTTTAATATTAGAGAAGAGAGTGACGTTTTTCCATTACTACCAACCTTATTAATGTCTGGCTTAATAGAAGAAAGCTGTATTCTCAGATTGTTCTATCCTACATGTAATTTCTTCTGATATCACACATCATATAAATTCTGGAAAACTCCATTGCACTTTTGTAAAATAAAAAGAAACAGGGAAGTCACATATAGTCACAGTTATTCAGATACAGATTACTGTGTTTGAGGCTTTAAATCTCAGACTTCCTCCCAGTACTATACTGAGTATCACTTCCACAAATTGTATTCTGAATTTAAGAAGAAAAAAATAATATATGCTTAAGCAAAAGCCAAAGAATTTACATAAATATAAGACATTTTTTAAATAAGTCTATAATATATTCCAAATTCAAAGATAAACAGGAATTACTTAGGTCACAGCTAATTCCTTTCTGTTAGATATGGTAACTGATAATTAAGTATATTAACTGTTCTAACTGTTCACTACTATTACAGATAGTTGTAGATGTATTGAAACACATAATAAATAAGTGCTAATTAACTTCTCACATTTCTACTTTTAAAAATACGAAATTATTTAATATGACCAAATCACTAACATACACAAAGAAAAAAGTGATTTTATTAATGTGATAGTATTTTGGCCTAGTTTACTCCTCTACTGAAACATATATTAAAAAAAAATTAAGTCAATTATTTGGGAAATTAGCAATGTATGTATTGTTTAATCAACAATTATTTAGCATGTTACTTTAGAAAACATGTAACATCGATGGGTTTTTTTTTTGCAGTTAAAATAAGTAAAATAAGTAATCAGCCCTAAAGAGCTTACATATTATTTGGAAAACAAAACAGGCACTCATGAAAGTTACATAAAGAATAAGTAAAAGTGCAAGAGATATAGGCTCAGCTTCAGCAATCATTTTATTGTAAATATTGGCTATTTTTCTCATACAACAAGATTATAAAAACAGGAGTTTTAACATATATGTCTAATTGCCTAGATCTATCACATAGTACAAATTTACAGTAATTAAAAATATAAATTATAGTATTTGTGGTAAATTTCCTGTGGATAGAGGAAATAATATGTTGCAGACAGGAATTGGATAGGTAGAGAGAAATATGAATGTGTGAGAAAAATTATGGAGGAGTAATCCTATGAATCTCTATCATTTCTATATGTCTATATTTTTAGGTACACACAGTAAAATATTGTTTGTCATATAATTCAGAAGTTTCATACAATTCAAAGGAAGAGATGTTTCATGGCATCTTGATTTCATAGAAATAAAGGACTCTTGATTTCATAGAAATAAAGGTTGATGTCATTTAAATAACAATTAGCTAAGAGTAGCCAAATATCTTTTTAGAACTATATCAGGCACTGGACCAAGTGGTTTACATAAATTATCTTATATACAAATGAAGTGATGAAGGCTTTCAGAGGTTTAATATCATACTCAAGGTCATAATGTTAAATGGAAGTCAAATTCAATTTTACTGTAGCATTAATCTCGGTTTTCATGGTGTCAGAGATATTTAAACACTATCTATATACAAAATCACCATCCCTTATTGTCTTCTGTCTCTAAGTGTTTCCATGTCTTGCAACAAGAGAGTTTTTTTGTTGAATTTGAATGTATCTAAAACATGATTTACAAAGATATTATGTGATAGAGGATAATTTGGAAATGAAAGAATAGCAGGATAAGAGGTAAACTAGAAGGATAAACTCTTAGACCCCATTGTCTGGTAGAGAGATGGGGGGGTGGGCTGCAAGAACATCAGTGAAGTGGCAGTATTATCATCCAAAGAGCATAGAGTCCCCTAATTTAGTTTTCAAAGTATATTGAGAGTTATAGTAGCTATAACTATATGCAAAAACTATTATTCCATATTGAATAGGCTAGTCAAAGAACTAGGAAATTCTTATGCATAAAAATATGAGGGCTGTCTGGAAAGTACCCAGCCATGTAATAGAAAAATAGAGGCATTTATGGCTGGACAGACCTTGTAGTCTATTATATAATAGAATAAGCATCTAGTTGCTTTTGATGGTAGATATAGACCTTTCCAGAATTATATGACCACTGAATTAGTTAATTATAGCTTCAAGATGCCTCATTCAGGGGTCTCCAAACTTTTCAGCCCGCGGGCCGCATTAACTATCAAATAGCAGTTTGGGGGCTGACTACACACTCGAGGTCCAAATAAAAAAGAATCAAAACATAGATGTTGCTTTTAATTATTTATTTTATATTATTTTATTCAGATAAAAAGGTCTCCACGGGCCGGATGAGAGGGCCTCGTGGGCCACATCCGGCCGGCGGGCCATAGTTTGGAGACCCCTGCTGGATGAGTAATAAACTAACTAGAAGCCTACAACACAGGAAAGAACTATGAAAACTGATAATTATATAAAATATAGTTACGGGATGAATATAAAAAGACATTAATGTCTTTACAATATTTAATACCTTTAATTAGTGTTGTATCTCCAAAGAAAGTTTTAACACTATCCTAAAATTAGCCAAAATTAGGGGGAAAAAATGCAATCATTCTCACAATCATGACTCCTCCATCATGCTTCAATTATTTAATTAAAAGATGGGTGATAAATCTTATGTCAGCAGATGTGTATATGAAAGTGAACAGGGAGCTAAATCACTGAGCCAAAATACAGGACCACATAACATTGTTGTAATAATGTCTTTGTTGTATAAGCAAATGCTATTTTGTGTCTTATTTGCATACAGAGATTTCATTTATTGATTTAATTTTAAGATAGTCTTGTAAGTCTTATATTGTTATAGGAATAAGTCAATAAATGTTTTCAAATAGATAGGAAAAAACTATAATTTAGACTGATTTCATTTTTATTTTTCAAAATGGAATTATTTCTTCATATTTAGATGCAAATTTGAGCATAAAACTTATCTTAAGTTATAAAAAAGATGAGAAATGATTAGCCTTGTTAATATACTCTTTTAAATATATACTAAAAGTATCCTTGAATAAACCTTTAGTGACATAGAGCTGCTTTAGCCTTATATTTTTCTCTCAAAATTCAAATATAGTGCTCTGACTGGTAATCATTCTGTAGGATCTGACAAAAGTAACACCCATTTTTATGAGCTGGTAATCCATACCACATCTATTACAAAATTGTAAGCATGTATGATTTTGCTAGACTACTTTAAAAAGAGCATTACTTTTGCCGGACCCTGTGTTGATTATTTATTTTCTCTCACAGGTCTATTAAAAAAAAAAAGGGGGGGAACCAGGGATCGAATCCCGGCCCGTGCAGACCCACATGCTGGGCTGGGGTGTGCCCCCAGTTCAGTTCTTGCTGGGGCCTATGTGGCAGGCTCCCAATCCAGTTCCTACCCTGCGCAGCCCTGTGCCCACCTGTGGAGTGAGGCTATATGGACAACTGATGCTGTCAGCTCTGGAGACTGCTCTGGGCCCTTCTCCTTCTCTCTGTCTCTTTCTGTCTCTGTTTCTCTCTGTCAAAAATCAATAAAATAATTCTTTAAAAAAATATATAGATATAGATATAGATATATAGATATATGTATTATGGCAACTGAGAGCACCTTTTGATAAGGAGGGGTGGCAATGGTATCCTAATCTAATTCAATTAGTTTTTTTAAAATTCTATATAATACATCAGTATATATATATGAGTGCTGTCTGGAAAATATCCAGCCATTGTCAATATAATGAAAATGGTTACATGGCTGCATACTTTCTGAACAGCTCTTGTGCATATACATACATACAATATTCTATATATTATGTATTATTATATCCACATACTGGAGTGCCAAAAAGAAGTATAATACACATTTTAAGAGTTGTCGGGGAAGCCGGGATGACTCAGTGGGTTGAGCGCTCGCTTTGCAGTGCCGGGGAGCAGGGATCGAGTCCTGGCCCCGTCCCGTGCGGTACCATATGCTGAGCTGGGAGGGTGCCCCCATTTCAGTTCTCTCTCTGTCTCTGTCTCTGTATCTCTCTCTCTCTCTGTCAAAAATAAATAAATAAATAAATATATATTAAGAGTTGTTATCTATGTATTACTTTTCGAAGCCATGTAACCATTTTCATTATATTGACAATGGCTGGATATTTTCCAGAGGTAATGGAATTGAATTATAGTAGCAACATGTACTATGACATTCACTTAAAAGATGGCGTTAATCAAATGAATGCTAGTGTCATCATGTGATAGGCAGGACAGCTAAAGAAAATGGTGGAAGTATGGTTTTTGTTTGAGGATTCAAGAACATTTTAAAGTGGTATTTGAAATTTGAGAACGTTGTGAAAGTACAATGACAATGGAATCATAAGTATGCAACAGAACCTCCAACATGCCTAACAACTGCACACATTCATGATAAGTTTGAGATACGTGGTAAATTAAAATGGCATGAGCAGCAGTACAAGTGGACACTGGCCAAAGTTGCTTAAGCAGTAATTAACTGTAATCAGAAGTGTCTTTGGAAGCTGGGATGGCTCAGTGGGTTAAGTGCTCGCTTTGAAGCCCTGGGGACCAAGAATCGGATCCCCACCCGGCCCATGTAAACCCACATGCTGAACTGGGGTGTGCCCCCAGTTCAGTTCTTGCCGGGACCTATGTGGGAGGCTCCCAGCCCAGTTCCTGCCCTGCATGGCCCCACGCCCAGCTGTGGAGTGAAACTATATGGAAAACTAATGTCAACTATGGAGCTTGCTCTGGGCCCTCCCCCTTCTCTCTGTCTCTCTCTGTCTCTGTTTCTCTCTGTCAAAAATCAAAAAAATAAGTCTTAAAAAAAAAAAAAGTGGGGAAGCCAGGATGGCTCAGTGGGTTAAGCGCTCACTTTGCAGCGCCGGGGACCAGGGATCGAATCCCAGCCCGGGCCTGTGTGGAACCATATGCTGAACTGGGAGCTCTCCCAGTTCAGTTCTCTCTCTGTCTCTGTCTCTGTATCTCTCTCTATCGCTGTCAAAAAAACAATAAAAATAAATAAATAAATATTAAAAAAAAAAGTGTCTGGGTGCTGATGGAAACCACTTTGAGCACCTCTTGTAATTGTAGAAGTCAAACGTGACTTGTATTCATCTTTTGTTATTGGTATATATTGATTATTACAATTTTGATACAGTTTTTCCTTTCTTAAAATGCATAAACTGTTTTTTTGGCATCCTCTGTATTAATATAGTCTCTCTCTATATATATATTATTATTATATTAAGAGATATTATATATAAAATATTTTCTGCATTAATGAGAACAAATAACGATTTGCAAATGGCCTGATAACATTAATTTTTTTCAATTTCTTTTTATTTTTCTATTTTCTATTTAATTTTCTACTTTTTTTCTCACTATCACACACTATAAAGATAAAACCATAACATGTATAATTTGAGATTATTGTCATTATAAGAGCCAGCAAATTAAAAGCATATATTATTGTATAAAATATTTTTTAGGGGAAGCCGGGATGGCTCAGTGGGTTGAGCGCTCGCTTTACAGCCCCAGGGACCGAGGATTGAATCTCAGCCCCAGCCCGTGTGGACCCACATGCTGAGTTGGAATGTGCTTCCCATCCGGGAGGCCCCCAGTTCGGTTCTCGCCTCCCCTGTTCAGCCCACAGCTCGAGGGGGGTGCCTCCCATGCAGGAGGCCCCAGGCCCAGTTCCTGCCCTGTGCAGCCCCCCGGCTACCTGTGTGTAATGAAACCATATTAAAGACTGATTATGTACAACTATGGAGACTGCTCTGGGCCCTCCCCCTTCTCTCTGTCTCTCTCTTTCTGTCTTTGTCTCTCTCTGTCTCTGTCAAAAACAATAAAATAAATTTTAAAAATATATTTTTTAAAATTATAAAAAGTAACAATTATAAAAATACTAAACACATAAAACTGGAAAAGGAGATTTTAAGAGACAAGCACAAACATTACGCTAAGTGAAAAGCCAGACAGAAAAGGCCACATATTATATGATTCCATGTATGTGAAATTCACAGAAAAGGTAGGTAATACACTGAGACTGAAAGTAGATTAGTGGTTACCAGGGGCTGGAGAAGTGGGAGGGTGGGGAATGACTGTTAGTGCATACAGGCTTTTTTCTTTGAATTATGAAGGTGTTTCAGAATTAGATAATAGTTATAGTAACAAAACTTTATAAACATAGTAAAAACCATTGATGTGTCAATGAAAAATAAAATTTAAAACTATATCATTACTCTTTTATTTTAAGATGATACATATCCACTATGTGTGTATAATACAAAATGGATGGAAATGTTAACTTATGTCTCAGGAAAAAAAAGGACAATCAAACAAGCACAAAACTTAGAAATATGTAAACGAAGGTAAAATATTTATGATACAGTTGATGTTTAACAGTTACTTAATGTGATGTTTAGCAATTAGGCAACATGCAGCATAAATCAAAATACAAAGAAAATCCCTCTTTGTGGTATAGTTTGTTGAATTTGACCATTTTGCTGGGAAGTGCAATCATCAAGTAGCTGTGTGCAGAATTTAAATGGATTTTTTTTTCCCCTTCATACTACCTACCAGGCAGCTCTCTCAATCACTTAAAACTGTTATTCACCTTAGCCTTAATAGGTGTGTGTGTGTGTATCTATATATCTATATCTACATCTATGTCTATATCTAGATAGTACAGCAGAAATAATGCTGTAATCTCATTAGGCTTGCTTTGTCTTATATGAGATGGACAGTAATTTGAACATTTCACCTAATATGCCATATATTGCATTTGAGTGTGATATTGTTATGTTACAGAATCCCATGCTTATGATTTTGTAATAAAAGATTTAGTATAGATTACTAGCTCATAAGAAAGGGGTGTTACTTTTGACAGACCTTGTATATACGATGGTGCCAAAAATATATCTACACATCTTAAGAAAAGAAATATATTTTTAAATTGTAATAATTAATGTATACCAATAACAGAAGATGAATACAAGTCATGTTTGAATTCTGCAATTACAAGGGGTGCTCAAAGTAGTTACCATCAGTGTTTATGTAATACATAGATAACATCACTGAAAATGTGCATACATTTTTTGGCACCCCCGGTATACACTAATATATAATCATGTTTGATTTTGTGAGTATATGGGTATATATGATTGATAATAGAATAAGAGAAAATGGCAAGGACATCAAATTAATGAGGTACAAAAACCACTCTTGGTAAGTAGGAGTTTTGATGTCTTATTTTAGTTTTGGGAATAACTTTTTATGACCTACACAAATCACTTTATTTCTTTGTCCCTCAGTTTCTTCATGTATAAAATAACAGCATTGGATTAAGATAAATTATGGCAAATAGGTAAAATCTCAAGTGAGATATACTGAGCTCCCTGGAGGCTCCCTAGAGTTCTTTGTTCACAAAGTCTGGGCTCCCCAAAAAGTGCAGGTGTACTGGGGAAGTCGGGATGGCTCAGTGAGTTAGGCGCTCACTTTGCAGCCCTGGGGACCGAGGATCGAATCCTGGCCCTGAACTGTGTGAACCCATATGCTGAACTGGGGCGTGCCCCCAGTTCAGTTCTCACTGGGGCAAGACCCCAGCTCAGTTCCTGCCCTGTGCAGCCCCACTCCCACCTGTGGAATGAAACTATGTGGAAAAACCAATGATGTACAACTATGGAGACTGTTTGGGGCCCTCCCCCTTCTCTCTGTCTCTGTCTCTCTCTCTCTCTCTCTCTCTCTTTCTCTGTCAAAAACAATAAAAAGAAATCTTAAAAAAAAAGTGCAGGTATGAATTGGTGACATTGGTAGTTAGTATAAGGGAAGAAGGAACTAAGCATTGGTACTATACACTACAGGAAATTTTAGAGACCTCCATATTTCTAAAATTCTATCACATTTTATTAAGATTTTGCCTAGTTGGCATACAATTCAACTAATTTTATGAAAAAGAACATACAATTAATCATCTCACTCCTTAAAATTATACTTAAATAATTCAAACACTTTAACATAAACCATAGACTCATTTGGAGATATAGTCTTTGTAATGGGTAATGCCTGTTTCTATATTTTGTCAAATCATTTTTTTTATTCAACAACTATTGATTGAATAGTGAGTGACCTTTAATATTTCATAGAATTAATTGTCTAAGTATAACCTGTTTACATCAGAAGCATTTTTGCCCTCCGGTTAATGGTAGTGTGACTGTGAGAGAGAGCACTTCAAGTAATGAATGGCAGAACAGAGAGTTTCATGGAAGAGCCAAATGCTTTCAAGTCTAATTTATAAACCTACCCACTTTAATTAAAGAAAGTAATCTGCATGGTAATGGAAACCTAAACCATTTTGGGGGAAGATAATCACCTGCCATAGTACCAAGAAGCTATGTGTGTATCAAGAGTAATAAAAGAGCCCAAGAGCAATGTATTGTAAATGAATAATGCCATGAATAAACAAAAGGAGAAGCAACAAAGGAAGTTGGTAAACAAAATAAAATTGGCAGTAATTAAGGTCAGGTGAGAACATTAGACACATTTTAATAACTTGTTTTAAAAAGTTGAAATGAATTCTGTATATTGGTTGGCAATACATTTCTCTGTAATTGTTTTAATGGCCATTATATGCTGACTATATCAAGGACAGAATACAGGAAAATATATTGATTCTAAGACCAGTGAAGCATTTCTGGTACACTAGATGAGGATGAGTCAAATTTAGTTAACTCAACCATGAAAGTCATTAACAATAAGTAACTTTAAAAATCTATACAAACGTCCTCTTAATATTTTTCCAAAGTCCCCTAAGACTTTTTATGATAACTTTACAGAACAGAAAATTCTGAGAAAGTACTAAGATTATAGTAAATTTTTTGAATAATAAAGCTCTTATACAGTATGCTGTTTACATTTTTGTATCTGAAAATACATGATTAATAAAAAACTCAATTGTCATTTCGCTCTAGGCTGATGTTTGGATGACCTCCAAATTTGATTTCAAATTATACAAATAATAATGAACCAAGGAAAAGGGAACATTTGGATACTTTCTAGAATTAGGAAGATGCTGAATGACCGTTTATACTAGAAGTAAGGGAGTAGAATTTAAGTAAAATATATATCTAGAATAGACAGATTATCAGTCAATCTTCCTCAAATTAGTCCATCATCCTGAGGTTTTATTATTTCATGGAGATAGAAGAAAATGTAAGTATGTTTCACTTTCTGTATTTATCCCTCACTGGTATTGACAACTGATAGTGCTGGATTAAAACAAACAAACAAACAAAAAAACGAACAAACAAAAAAACCCACCAGTATTTCAAACACAGTAAAGGAGGAAAGGACAAGCTCATTCTAAAATCCAAGTCGAAATGCAAGGGACCTTAAATAGCCACAACAATCTTGAAAAGAAGATCAAAGTCAGGGGACTTTTAATCATGACAGTGTGCTTTTGACTTTAGATTATCCATGGAAAATATTGGATTCCAGATATAAAACCAACATCTGTTGTTCACTGATATGCCAACCAAAATTACTAATGTAATCATTTATGGGGTATTTATTATATACCAGGCATCAAGCTAGAATATTTATGTATTTTCTTCCTATTTTAACTACAGCCCTGAAGGGTAGCTTTTACCATTTTATTGATAAGGGATTTGAAGCTAAGAGAGTTTAAGTCAATCCACTAGTTACTAGTTACTAGTGACTAGTAAGTGCTTGAGTCACCATTCTGAACCCATTTAGACCTGATTTTAGAGTCTGATTCCAAAGAAATTATAACCATCACTATACTCATATGTGACTAATATGTTTTTATAGAATAAAAAATATACAGTGGATACTGAAAAAATTACTATTAGCACCAAATGAGGATATTTGAAAATAAATTAATAAAAAAATATAGTACCGGTAGGCTATTTCATTCCAAAAATCAAAACAAAATATAGCAATTATGTACCTTGAAAGTATGAGAGCCCTGCATTGTGGAGAAGTGGAGTTTTGCCTTCAGTGTGATTATAAATAAGCTTGCACACCATATTTCACAATCTTGTACTTCTGTCTTTTATAGTTAATATATTTAAAAGTATTACAGCATCCAAAAGAATATATTTTATTTGCCTGCTTAATAATGATAAATGGTATTTTTAGATGCCTGTTACATTAATTTTCTTGCTCAACTCACTCTTGGCACACTGTTATGAAAAAAGGTTTCTAAAATATAAAAATAAATTACTACTACCAATATAAATGTTATTGAAAGAAAACATCTATTTTGTCAGCTTATACCTCGTGACTTTTTCATACTGCATGATATGCAAGAATGAAACATGCTAAGTATTTACATCAGAACACAACACTCCCTTAGGTAATGCTCCAGAGAGGGCAACATCTAAACAATGTTACCAGAACTCAAGCAATCGGCATTCACAAGCAACCGGCAAAAAAATTTTGCCGGTTGCTTGAGTGTCAGTTCCAAATACAGGATGCCAGAAATACCATCTATGTAGATATCAAAGTTACCAAAATTAATATTGGATTGTAAATTATGTTGAATGATAGAATGCAGATGCAAGACAATATATACTGTGTGATCCAATTTAGATGAATTTCAAGAACAGGCAAAGATCATGTGATAAAAACCCTGTGTGTGTGCCAGGTTGGAAAGTGGAGACTCACTGGGCGTGGCCATAGAAGAATTTTGTGAGATAATTTAAAAGTTCTATGTCTGATTTAGGGATGGTAACACGAACTGTATTGATCTGAGAAAACTCATTTAACTGCATACTTTAACCTTTGCATTTTATTTTATGGAAAATATGCCTCAATAAAGGAAATACATAAAAATATTTTAAAAATTTCAAACATAAAAAAGAGGGAAAAAAGAGGGAAAAAAACGATCGAGTTGGTATTGGAGAAATTGACAGTCAACTAGGAATTAAAGCATGAAGGTGAACGCAGAAATAGAAAGTAGCAGGTGACATAACCTGATGAAATGAGATTAGAAAGTGAGATAGGAGCAAAAGTTAGGGGACTGTAATTTGGAAGCAGCAATGAGGAGTAAGGAAAACACATGACTTCCAGATCCAGTTTCAGAAAGTCCAAGGGGTGGGGTAAGGGTGGGGGAATAAAAAGCCTCCCGCATTAGCTGAGATTCGACTAGCTAAACAGAAACACTATGAGTGATATGAAATAAATAAATGTATTATGTGAATTAGATCTTACACATTTGTAGGAATGGATCAAGGATTCTATCTATGAAAGGCTCTTATCTCTAGACCGGGGATGGCTAAAAGTTGCTATAGGTCAGGAGAGCCAGCAATTGGGAGGAAAAAGCTTGAAGGGGAGAAAAACAATTCAAACTAGAATGCATGAGGATGAACCAGAATCTGTATATTTTTCATCGTCTTTAACCTTGACAATGCAAGTGATCTTCAGAAGATGGGAAAATCTCAAACGCTGATTATTTCCAACTATTCATTTAATCCATACCTGCTCTTAGGCAACTAATCAACGTTGGAAAAAAACAAAACCATGTCGTGATTTAACTTCAAATTTATGGCTAGATGCCTCAGTTGGATTAGTTGACAAACACACAAGCATTTTCTGGCCCATGCATTCTCCCACTCCCCTAGGATACTGTTTTATACCCACCTTTCTCTACTCAAATCTCCACAATTTCTTATTTTCCCTTTATGTGTTTACTCTTGCTTCCTACTTCACTGATAAAATTGAGGTAATCAAAAAGTGGTACCTTCCATATACTTACCACTACATGCATTCATCTATTCAATCTGTATTCTTATGCTTTCTTCCCTCTGAAAGCTATAATCTTAAGGTTGAAACCTACACTTTCAAATAAATCTCATCCTGCTTCTCTAATCAAGGACACCATTTCAGTAATTTTGCCTTCCCTTCCCAAATTATCATTATCTCCCTTCTTTAATAGGTCATTCTCATCAGCATACAAACATACTTTTGTCTTTTTCACATTAAAAACAAACGAGAAAAGTTGTCCTGAGCACATTTCCCTTCCAGCTATCATCCCTCATTTGTGGCAAAATTCTTCAAAAGAATAGTTTGTGATTATTGTCTCCAATTTCTCTCCTTCAATTCTCTATACAACTTAACTTCAATTACGCTTTAAACCTCATCACTACACTGAATTGCTTTTGTCTAGGTTTTGTTCATTGAGAAACCATTCCTTCTGGGTCTGTAGCATTTCCATAAATTTTGTGAGAAGAAGCACTGATTACCTTTGTTTTGGGAATATCTTTTAAGGATGTAATGAACAACCTTGAAAGATAAAAATTGTGTCTCCTTATGAAACAACACTTACGCATTACAAAAATTTGGATACCCTAAGACTAGAGATTTTAGAAGGGTCAGGAATGGTGGTTTTGACATACTTCCACTTAATTTATCAATGTGGTGCCCTACAACCACCAGAAAGATCTTAGAAAAAAGTACCATCAACTCAAAAGAAATTCTCAGTTGCATCTGCTATGTCATATGTGCTCTAGTTTTGCTAGAAGAGATTAATATGGCCTCAGGTACGTGGTACGCTGCCATTTATTTGATAGATAGGTTATTTTCTATTTCTATTAAAAATAAAAATAAAAAAGGACCAGAAAGAGTTTGTATTTACACAGAAAGAACAATAATATATATTTACAACTTTGCAGCAGGACTGCATTATCTCTCACATTCTCTTTCATAATATAGGCTAAAGTAATCTGTGAACAGAACATAGGTCTATAATATAATGCTATCAGATAAGATGTGGGAAAGATAGCTGGAGTTCTAGAAACTGGTAAGATGGTGAGAGAGAGATGAGCTCTCTGAGGATTTAAAAGCCTGTTCTATCAGTAAAATTTTTAGGGGTCTGGTGGTCAAAGGCATGATGAAACATCTCCTTGAAGGCAAAGGAGATCCAGGATGATGAAGTAGATAAACACTATGCTTGCCTCATCCCATGAATATGTCAAAATTACAACTAAATTATCAAACAAACAGAGACTTTATAACTAAGGATATAAACAAGAAGCCATATCAAGAGTGGTAGGAGTGGTGGTAATATAAAATGGGCTGGCCTTGAAACTCTGTGGTGGGTGAAAACCAAGAGGAATATCTTAGAGATTCCCCGTGAGGAAGTGAGGGATCCCAGTTCCACACAAGGCTCCTCAGCCCAGACTATTGGTGCCAGGAAGAAGCACTCCACTCTGTAAGCTGTGAACATGAGCAAGCCCAACAGCCAGTCAGCCTAAGGGTCAATCCCACCCACTGACATGCCAATAACAATCAAGGTTCAAATATCACAGGAGGGCACACACAACCCACCCAAGAGATATTTCTGGAGCACCATTGCAGGTGAGCAGGGAGACCATGCTAAGGACCCCACAAGACACCTACTACATAAGACCACCTGGGAAGATGAGGAGATGTAGCAAACATAACTATTACTTAGAAACAAACACAGAGAGGCAGCTAAAATGAGGAAACAAAGAAATACATTGCAAATTGAAGAATAGGAGATAACCCCAGAACAGGAACTAAACAAAATGGAAGCAAGCAACCTACCAGAGACAGATTTTAAAACAATGGTTCCAAGGAGGCTCAAGGAATTCAGTGAAAACTTCAACAAAAAGGTAGAAAGCATAAAAAAGGACATAGAAACTATATTAAAAAAAAAGCAGTCTGAAATGGAGAATATAATAACTAAAATAAAGAATGCACTAGAAGAAATCACTAGCCAACTAGATAAAGCAGAGGGTCAAATCAGAAGACAAGGTAGCAGAAAACACCCAATTGGAACAGCAAAAACAATCACCCCCACCCCCACCCCAAAAGACAGTTTAAAGAGACCTCTGGGACAACATTAAGTGTAACAACATTTGCATCATAAAGGTACCAAAAGAGGAAAAGAAAAAGCAAGGGAATGAGAATTTATTTGATGAAATAATGACTGAAAACCATCATAACCTCGCAATGGAAATAGATATACAAGCCCAGGAAGCATAAAGAATCTCAAACAAAATAAACTCAAACACGCCCACACCAAGACACATTACAATTAATTAAAATGGCAAAGGTTAAAGGCAGAGAGAACCCTAAAATTAGCAAGAGAACAGCAACTAGTAACTTATAAGGGAGTTTCCACAAGGCTCTCAGCTGATTTCTCAAGAGAAACACTGCAGGACAGAAGGCACTGGCATAAAATATTTAGTGCTGAAAAGCAAAAGCAAGGACCTACAGGCCAGACTGCTCTATCCAGCAAAGCTATCACATAAAATTGAAGGTGAGATAAAAAGCTTCCCAGAGTAGGAAATAAATAAATAAATAAATAAATAAATAAGGAATTTATCTCCAGCAAACCAGTATTAAAAGGAATCCTAGAAGGGCTTCTTTAAGACAGAAAAAAAAAAAATATATATATATATATATATATATATGAATAATAAAATGGCAATAATTACATATTTATCAACAATTTGATGTGGGGATGATTGATGACAGAGTCTATCTATGAACGTGTATGAATCGTGGCTCTAAGTGGGACAAGCATGAGGCTACAGTGGATACTGTGTTTTGCTACTCTGTAGTGAGATACTTGTTATTCTAGCTGCTGAAAAAGTTGTTGGGAAGACTTCATCAGCCAATTGTCTTCAGGAGTTGTCTTGGCCCCTGAAAGCTTCCTTGCCTCAGTTCGCAAACCTTCCTGATTAGCCCACATGTGATAATTAATCTCAGGCTGACTGTGACTACTCTGGAGGGAACTTCTAGCCCCAAGAGTCCAATATCGGGTTAGCTGAGGCTCCTGCATTTGAGCTGAACTTCTCTCTCTTTTCACTCTTGCTTCTTCTTCTCTCTTCCACAGATACTACTTAATAAACATTCTGCACACTAAACCCCATGTCTGAATTGGATTTCCAGAAAAGCTAATCTGCAACAGATATCTCTAAGTATCTATTGATTTTAAAAAGCTATATAAGTCTATTAACTCTTAGAATAAATTCTTCTTAGTCATATATATATGAAAAGAGTAGTGCATATATGTTTATGATACATTACTTATTCTACCTGTGTCAAGAATATGAGTTTGAGAACTGCTTGCAATAAATATTTAGTTCAGTAGAAATACACCACCCAGAGATCAGGGATAATTGGACTAGAGGTGGTTCATTGTTTCACAAGTATCTTATATCTAAGGTAAATAATTTAATTACTTACTAGATAAAACATTGTTCCCCATCACTCATACAATGTACATAACAGACTCCCAATGACATCCACATACTATGAAGGAATTCAGACCACAAATTAATTGATGGCATATGGAACACTGAAAGACCACTGGGAACAACACAGTTTAGTAGAAACTGGGAGAAAAGCATTAGCAGCAGAGAGCAGAGCAGCTGGTGGAGCAGCAGGCGGGTATGGTGGGGTTATTCTTGAATAAAGATTTCAAGCATATTACGAGCCTTAAGAGAAGGAAGCGCAAATAATACCATATTGTGCAAATAGCAGCTGGACTTATAAATCAAAGGGAAAATTTTATGTGCACAAATCATTGAAGAGGTGATAGCCTATTTATTTTCATTTTCAGTAAAAGTCATTAGTATAGCGAGCTTGTCTAACCTGCAGCTTGAGGGCCACATGCAGCTTACAGGCCACATGCAGCCTAGGACAGCTTTAAATGCAACCCAACACCAAGTTGTAAACATTCCTAAAACATGAGATTTGGGGGTGATCTTTTAAAAACATTATCATCTATTGTTAGTGTTTGTGTATTTTATGTGTGGCCCAAGACCGTTCTTTTCCCATTGTAAACCAGGGAAGCTAAAAGGCTGGATACTTCTGGTAATCCTTTAGCCATGAAGGAAGGTGATATTTGGACACTCTTATATCCTGCTTTCTGAGTCCAATTGGAAGTAAAGATTATAATTGGCTAACTGGTTACTGAGAAGGAAACACATTTTATATTTTATGTGTAGGGTTTATCTGTTGTGCTCATGTTTTTCACCTATTAGTTAGCCTTTCAATATCTACCGTATTCTTTTTCTAACTACATGATCCAGTTTCTGAGGGCAAAAGCTATGTTTTATGTTTATTTTTAAATTTTGTTATACTTTCCTACTGCTGTTCTAGTACCCAGAGTTCAATAAATATACAATAATTCATTTAAGTCCATGTATAAAAGTGGGACTCACACAATATATGAAAGTACAGACTCTGGAGTCAGATCAGGTCAGAATTTTTGCTCTTTGATTCAATAAGTGACTTTGGATAAGTTATTTAACCACATTAATTCTTATTTTTCAAATAGTACCTACCTTGCAGAAGTTTTATGAGAACTAAAGATTGTATTTACCAAGTACTTAGCATTGTACTTGGTAATTATAATTAGAACACAGTAGGGGTTCAATATTCAGTTTTGTGTTTTTTCAATGTATTATAGTACTTGGGAAAGAGGGAAAGCATTATCACTAAACAATCAACTCCCTTATTCTTGTAGTTTTGCATATTTTACTTATATGTAAAAATAAGACTTCATAGGAATATCAAGTAATATATTGCATTTACATAATTGGTGTTTGAAGTAATCTGTGAAGTCACTACATCAAATCTCCTACTCCATTAATTATTTGTAATATTCTTGGGACCACCAGGTTTCTGTCTGAATACTCCAATAACAGAGCTCCTACCACCTCAAGTCTTCAGATTTGGGGCCTCTCTTAACATTAGGATATTTAAACTTTAAGAAAAAAAAACAAATTAGAAAGTGCATTATCTTTCTGCCACTAGCATTCATCCTACTTTCTGAAACTGTGTAGAGTAACCTCCATTGTATACACGCTCTTCAAATAATAACATGGAAATACAATTAATATCAAGAAGCTAACAGTTTATATTATATTTATATTACTTACATTGTTATAAATAATATATTACATTTATATTATTGATATGAGGGGTGAGAGGTCAGGGAAGACTTCAAAGACTCAACATTTTTTAGGTTTAGTGCTAACTCCTATTGTCCTTCATACCATCACTGTACCCAAATAGCTTTGAAATACCTCTCTTCTGTGTTCCTACAGCCCCTTGCATGTATCTACAGCCACATAAACTCCAAGATGGTGGCAAATACACTTCCATGTGGTTAGGAATGAATAAGACATAGTGAGGTAGATTTGAAATAAAGGCATTTCAGTAAGTAGGAGTCACACGCAAAAACCTACAAACAGGGGAAGCCGGGATGGCTCAGTGGGTTAAGCGCTCACTTTGCAGCGCCGGGGACCAGGGATGGAGTCCCGGCCCCGGCCCGTGCGGAACCATATGCTGAGCTGGGAGCTTCCCCCAGTTCAGTTCTCTCTCTGTCTCTGTCTCTGTATCTCTCTCTCTGTCAAAAAACAATAAAAATAAATAAATAAATATTAAAAAAAAACAAAAACCTACAAACATGAGATTGCATTATGATTTGGAGTAATGCTGTAGTTGGATAGAATTAGTTACATAGTTGTTAATACACGAAGTGAATGTAAATCATTTAGAAAAGCTGAAACATGTCAACTACTTACAGCCCTGCATGTTGGGCCTGTTCTCTTTATCTAATATCTCTGGGTTTATGGGGAGAAGCTAAAAAATGCCTAACGTTCCCAGATGGTGTTTAGCCTCGGTTTCTCTAGCTTCTGCCTTGTGAATCATCTGGAGAGAGGAGAACACAGAAAGGTTAGGGAATCACTTTTAGCGTAATTAGCCATATTTGGCATAGTGTGTATAAGAAGAGGGAATTTGGTGGTTCTGGAAGAGGTCTGTAATTTTCTCTTTCCACTAGAAACCAGTCTTGCCCTAATCAGGCAGTCCTTTGGATTTTCCAGATACTTATTCTAACTTGTAATACAAATTTAGCTAATGAAATTGTGAGAAAAATATCTCCCACATCAGATAGCTTTGGCAAACTTGTTTTGCTAAAAGTATAAAGCAATATATTGTTTTAGAGGAATATGATCTTTGTTACAGAAGACAATTGTTTGTCACACTTAAAACAAATCAGTGCACTCTCAGACAAAAGATGTATTATTTTATAGGAGGAAGAAGAAACCAGCATACCCATCCTTACTTATGCTGTCCTGACCCTATTAGTCCTCATGTCCACTCTGTCCCCTGCCCCCTGCAGGATTGGACTCTGCAGGCTGTATTTCCAGGCTGCAGTATCAGCAAGCCTACAGCTGGGTACAGCTAGTGGAAATTACTACTGGAAACAGCAGGATGATAATGGGGAGGCAGGGTGAAGAAGCAAGAGAGGAGAAAAGTAGGGTGTTTTTCTTCTTCCTCCTGGAGTAGCAATGTGGTGGGGGCTGTGCCTTCTCTTCAGCTCCTGCCGAGATGCAGCTCCACATGGATGTGACCATGGCTCTTGCTCTCTGGTAACAGCGCCTCTTCTCTTCGTTTCTCCTGCCTAGAGGTGGCTGTGGTTTTATTTTGGTCCTAAAATCTGGGACTACTCACCATCACCTGTTGGACTGTCTAGCCCTTGCATCATCCATGTAAAAAAAACTCTTTTACATAGATTTTTTTTCTGTTGTAAATACTCATTGAGGATTCTTTCCAATATAACAACCTAGTAAAACAATACAAAAAAAGACAAATATTTTTTATCCACTGCATCAGTACCAACAGGACCACAAAACTTTATAAGATTGTCTAGTCACATCAGATTAATCTTTAATACCTATTTGTCTGATTTGTTTAGGAATGCACTAAATTTGGATACACTATATTCTGAATTGCAAGGAGTCTTTTCTTTTTTTTAACAGTTTCATATATAACTTTTTTTTTCTTTTATTGTTGAATTTATTGGGATGACGTTGGTTAGTAAAAATTACATAGGTTCCAGGTTTACAAGTCTATAGTATTTCATATGTTCTATGATCTGTGTTCACCACTTAGAGATTATAGGAAGGGAACAAAGGCTCAAGTCAACATACTTGTATTTCCAGTAGGGAGAAGGAGACTACCATAGTGACAGAAGTATTTTAGAGAGAAATTCCTGTTTTCAAGATTGATATTGAAGACAAATATCATGGGAAAAGGAAACTTCAATCAGGATACACAGAGTCAAAGAAACATGGAAATTGTCTACTTCAAATTCTTCCTTTCTTCCCAAAGACACATCATTTAACAGATAATGAAACTGATGCCGAGAAAAATTATTTTCTAGAGGCCACACTGCTTAGATAAGAGCCAAGAGTAGAATTCAGATCACCTGAATTCCAGATGAGTGTGTTTCAACAACTCCACATAGATACTCTTCTTTTTAAAAGAAACAACTTCCAGGGAAAGCTGTGATGACTCAGTGGGTTAAGTGCTCACCTTGCAGCCCCAGGGATCGAGGATCGAATCCCGGTCCCAGCCCGTTTGGACCCATATGCTGAACTAGGGAGTACCCCCAGTTCAGTTCTCACCAGGGTGAAGCCGTGGCCCAGTCCCTGCCCTGTGCAGCCCTGTGCCCGCCTGTGGAAAGAAACTATGTGGAAAAACCAACGATTTGCAATTATGGAGATTGTTCTGGGCCCTCCCCTTTCTCTCTGTCTGTCTCTTTCTCTCTCTCTCTCTCTGTGTCAAAAACAATAATAATAAAATCTTTAAAAGGAACAACTTCCTTTGTCCGATCTACTAACTGACATCTATTTATTGACTAGTCTAGTAATAAGAATAAACTAAGATCAGACAATAAATTAGGCAAAGTTGGCTTTGAAATTTTACGACAATCATGCCAAAAATATGTAAGTCTTAGAAACATTTAATGTGGAAGATAAAAGTTAGAAATAAAAAATAGGATAAATTGGATAGATTGTGTATGCTAGTATAGGGAGATAGAATTTACTTAGGGAAATAGGTACTTTAGCTTTTGAAAAAAGTTATGCTGATAATGGGTAACATTTGGGTGGTATGGCACCTAATTTAAGTTCTGAGCTAAAATAAAGATTGAGAAAGTAAAAAGAAAGCTGCTGTTATCTTGGATTCATATTTTATTTAATTGTTTATCAGCTTAGTAAATAAATATATCAGAAAAAGTAGATCTTTATGTAAAATACAGTGATTAATTATTAGTTGGTCAACTCACCCAAGAACCCTTTGAGACAGAGTCTAGTTAATATCAGTGCCTGTAATTACCAAAATGGAAAAAATTTATTGAGATAAAAAATAACCAGGTTTTAAAAGTTTACTATGGCCACTCTCTAACATATTAAGAGACTCAGAAACTTTGAAAAGCAATATCTTAATAAGTTTAAAGTTTATTTTTTTCAATGTTATATGGAGAATATCAAGTAGTAGAAATTAGGTCAGATCACTGAAGGAAAAAAGATATGAAATAAAAAGATTAAAATATTAAAATAAAACTCAACTAATAATAAAATCAGGAAAATATTTTTCAAATATAATAAACAAAGAAGAAAAGAGTGTTTTATTGTTCTGATAGAAAAAGAAAAAAATGAATAGTATATGGTTGTATCTATAATGAAGATTTTCAATGTATGCATTTTCGGTCCTTTAGATAAGATTTACGTTAGATGATTGGCTGAATCATGTTCCTATACTCAAAAGATGCAAGATTTAAGCTATTAGGAAAATGTAGAATCTCTGAATAGCGTACTTAAGGAACTGCAGATATGTTTGCACTGCTATTAGCTTCATTTTTTAGGAAAAGAATATAGAATAAATTCCTGAAAATTAGTAAAAGAAAAAATAATATGTTTATCTTAGAAAAACATGAAAAAAGAAGAGAGGATTATTCTTTGAAATTACAGAATGATCAATTTAAAAAATGTTAAAACCAAACAGGATGCCTTTGGTTAGCACAGTCCAGATATGTACAAATTTCACTTGCCACATTTTAGCTAATAATACCCATCCTCAAACAACATAGTTCACTGTACAAGTACTGTGATGTATTAACCAGAATAAATGCATAAAGTACAAACTTATCTGCTAGCTCTGCAGTCCACAAATTACTACATGAATAATAGATGTGCATCATAATCAATGACCAATCACATCACTTCTTTCAAAGTCTGTGAGTAATTGATCACTATGCATCTGTTATTCAATTCCTGCATAGATAGCAAAGTGTGTAGTTATGTTGCTTCCTTGTCTCCCATTGATAACTCCACATGACATTTTACAAAAATAACCATTAAAAGAGGGAATTGGCCTGTAATTTCCAAATTAGATGCTGGAGAAGATAAAACTGCAGTGAAAAAACAAAAACGGATAACACTGGAAGTGAAATTCGAATTGAACATGAGTGCAATTATAGAAGAAATAGCTGGTCATGGGCATGTTGACATTGCTGCTGCTCCAAGATTCTAGATATGACTCCAGAGGAACTTTGTGAAGGCGAATTCGTAGACACAAAGGAGGAATGCGGTTGTGACAAAAAATAAAGTTAAAATGTCCTAGGAAAAGTGATGCTGGCTAAAAACTTCATTTTAAAAGAATTCTGGGCAGTATTTTCTCACACTGAAAATGCAAAAGATAAAGTAACTGATCCAAACTTAGAATGGAGTATTTTAATTTAACATGGCATAGAAAAGATGTTTACTCCTTGCCATAAACTATACTATGAAAAGAAAGAAAGCACTGTTCAAATCACTCTTGATAAGTTTTGTTTTGCGAAAAAATAGAACACTTCTCATTTTCCTAATGTTTTAAATTATAATACACAAAAGACATTCATTTTTACTAATGCCATTTCCCTAATTATTTATAAACAACAGTAAGAATTTTTAATATTTTGACACAATGTTTAAGGTCATTGAAATATTATAATTTTCCCATTGATTAAGATTGCTTTGCTTAGTTTAAGCTTGCACAGTCTGTACTACTATACAAAGCAAAAAAAGCCTACATTAAGCAACTGGTTTTACGTACTTAAAATAATATAGCATATTGCCATCTAATGAAAAGCAGGTGCTCATGATTAGTTTTACTTTTTATCTATGTCATACTAAAGAATAAGAAAGAAATAGATATATTAGATCTAATTTTACTGAACACTCGGACACACCTCACAGAAATAATTCTTATGTAATTATTTAGTATTTGCTGCATGTCTTCTATTGTGCTAGACTATGTGGAAAAACAAAAGAAGCATTTGCTTCAGTAGCTTTACAAAATAATCATAAATCTAAATGAGCACAAATGAGGCAACTAGAGAACAATTAAGTATTGAATTATAGTCATTACTGATAAGAAGAGATTAATTTGATGATAGGTTTCTGGGGGAATTGGACTTAGGGCGGAGTAAGGATTTGCTTTAGGATGTGAATTATGAGAAGGATTTGGAAAAGTGGAGAGGATTATACTAGAAGATGCATTACACCAGCACAAGACTGTAAATCGCCTTTGTCTCTATTCATGTGTCTGATTTTCCTAGGACATAGAATAACAAAGGAGTTTGCCAGATATGCAAATACATATTTGGGAGTCCATAGACAAAAAAGAGCATAGATCCTCTGGAGCCAAATGCATAACTCTCTGTAGGTCAGTGTTAGGTCAGAACAAGAGAAGAATCAGATAGAACATAAGAAAATAGAGGGTGAATTTATTACTTAGCAAGAACCACACACAGCAGATCCTGAATTCAGAAGGCTAGAATAAGTCAGGAATTCAAAGGATAACATGAACTCTGAGAAGACTGTTTTTATTTCAGACTTAAATTTACACTCCATGAAGAAATATATATTTCTTTTTAAAGGAAGGAATCAATTTTTAATTTTCAGTTTTATTTAGCCTGGGATCTGACTTGGCAGCATTGCATTCATTCACTTAATTAGATAAGGGGATACAATAGCTGTTACTAGAGCATGAGCAAAAGCATAAGAAAAATGACTATACTGTGGAAAAATGGATGGAATAATACCTAGTCTTCAAATGATAGCTTGTAGGAGATGATACATAATTTTCTAATTAATGAGACTAGTATAAAAGATAGTTCATCTAATATATTAGAACAAAAAGTAGGTCTGCACAGAGCTGCCTTATTTAATCATGTATAAGATGTACCATACTTTTTTGTGTATAAGATGCCCCCATATATAAGACAACCCTTACTGTTCTAACCCAACATTAAGAAATCAATCCATGGGTTACTAACCATGTATAGGACGACCCCCAATTTTTGGTCTAACAATTTTAGACAAATTGTCATTTTATACACAGAAAAATGTGGTGTGTATATATATATATATATATATATATATATATATATATATATAACATGGTAACTATATAAACATACCACAAACACAATAATAACAAAAAGAATAAAGTGAAGCATGCTTTAAAATAAAGGGCAAGGAATAGAGACTTTTCGTACAATGCTTTATACAGTAGAAAATCTTAAAAATATATGAATTAAACAAAACAAAAGCTGATGACAAAGAACAGATAAGACATGGCCAAGAATAAGAAAACATAAAAGAAGCTGGGGTTTCTGAAATACTGATTCCAAAAAATAGAACACAAAAAGTAATCAGATAAAACATGGCATAATTTTTCAGAAACAAAAGAAAAAATTTATTCTAAAGGATGTCACTCATGCCAATATAAATTGTTGCCAATGATATCAAGTCAGCCTGTTAAGTAATTGCACATTTAGGATAATGAAAGACTTCCTCATGATTCTAGGATATAAAAACAAGTCACTTTCAAGCAGTGAAAATCAGACAGACCTCATGTTTTCAAGGTAACATTCACTGCAAGAAAGGAATGAAGCACAGATAAGATGGTAGGATAGAAAATGAGAACATATGGCAGAGTCAGTCATCTTTTATAGTAGAAAAACAATCAACATGTAGTTAAAACTCACAATGGGTTCCTTTATTCTGGATCTCAGAGGTACATTTTTAAAGAACGAAGAACTCATGTTTTCTAGCAAAATAGATGACATGCAGTAAATATTTGATAACCCTGTAAGAGTTATTTATGTGAGATGCATCTAAGTGTTCAGAAAAATTAGATCAAAAATATCTATTCCTTTCTGGTTCTTTAGTAGGACATAGATCAAAAGTAAAATTAATCATGAGAACCTTGGTCTTCATCATTTGGCAATATGATATAATTAATATTCCAGGTGCATAGAAACCACTTGCATAATGTAGGCAGTTCATGCTGTGCGTAGTAGTGTGAATCATAAAAGTGAGTGTGCAAGCAGAAACTATACAAAGCAATATTAATCAATGGGAAAAATTGTGATTTTTCTGTGACCTTCAATATTTTGTCAAAGTATTAAGAATTTTTGCTGTTGGTTATAAATAAATATGAAAATGACAACTAGTAAAATGAATGGCTTTTGTACATTACAAAATTTATCAAGAGTAATTTAAAGAGTGCTTCCTTTTTTTTATAGTATAGTTCATGATAAGGAGCAAGCATGTTTTCTATGCCATGTTAAATTGAAATACAACATTCTATGTTTGCATCAACCAGTTTATTTATCTTTTTCTTTTTGTACTTGCAGTGTCAGAACACATAGTCCCAGAATTCCCTGAAAGTGAAGTTTTTTGCCAGCATCACTTTAAAAATATTGTTGTTGTTGTTTTAAGATTTATTTTATTGTATTTGACAGAGAGAGATAGAGACAGAGAAAGACAGAGAGAAGGGTGAGGGCCCAGAGTAGTGTCCATAGTTGTACATCATCAGCTTTCAACATGGTTTTTGTTCCACACAGGTGGGTGGGGGCAGCGAAGGGCAGGAACCAGGCAGGGGGCCTCCCACGTGGGAGGCACGCTCCCTCGGTGACAAACCGAACCGGTGTGTGAGAACCAAACCAGGGGCCTCCCACATGAAAAGCACACCATAGTTCAGCATGTGGGCCCGCAGGGACTGGGGTCAGGACTCAATTCTCAGTCCCTGGGGCTGCAAAGTGAGTGCTTAACCCACTAAGCCATCCCGGCTCCCCCCCCCCCAAATTGTTTTATTGTTAAATTTATAGGGGTGACATTGGTTTGTAAAATGACATAGGTTCCAGGTGTACAGTTCTTCAATACATCATCTATGTGTTCATCCAGAGTCAGTTCTCTTTCCATCATCACACATATGATGCCCCCTCCCTCCACCCTTAACCCTCAGGTAACCCCTAAGCTATTGACTATATCCACGAGGTTTTTTTTCTCTGTAGCTTTCAGTTTTATATTCCACATATGAATGAAGTCATATGGTTCTTGTTTTATTTTCTGTCTGGCTTCTTTCGCTTAGCATGATGATCTCAAGTTCCATCCATGTTGTCACAAATGGCAGTATTTCATATTTTCTTATTGCTGAGTAATATTTCATTGTGTAAGTGTAACAACTTCTTTATCCAGTCATCTGATAAGTGACACTTTGGTTGTTTCCATGACGTGGCTATTGAGAACAGTGCTATAACGAACACTGGGATACATTTATCTTTGTGGAATAAAGTTCTCAAATTTTGGGGGTAGATAGCCCAGAAGTAGGATTGCTGAATCATATGGTAATTCTATTCTTAATTTTTTGAGGAACCTCCATACTGTCTTCCATAATGGTTATACCAATTTACATTCCCACTAGCAGTGGAAGAAGGTTGCTTTTTCTCCACAGCCTCTCCAATACTTGTTATTCCTTGTCTTGTTGATAATAACCATCCTACCAGAAGTATCATGGCATCTCATTGTGGTTTTCATTTTCATTTCTCTAATACATAGCTAGTGAAGTTGAGCATTTTAAAAAATATCTTTTGGCCATTTCTACATCTTCATGGGAGAAGTGTCTGTTCAGATCCTCTGTCCATTTTTTAATTGGATTGTCTTATTGTTGTTGAGTTGCACAAGTTCTTCACGTATTTTAGATATTAGCCCCTTATCAGAGGCATTGTTTGCAAATATTTTCTCCAATTTTGTTGGTTGCTTCTTTGCTTTATTGATGGTTTCCTTTTCTATGTAGAAGATTTTCAGTTTGATATAGTCCCATTCATTTATTTTTGCTGTTACTTTCCTTGTCTTTGAGGTCAGGTTCATAAATTCCTCCCTGAACCCAAAGTCTACAAGTTTAGTACTGATGTTTTCTTCTATGCAGTTTATAGTTTCAGGTCTTAAGTGGAGGTCTTTGATCTATTTTGAGTTAATTATGATATATGGTGACAGATCACAGTCCAGTTACATTCTTTTGCATGTGCTTTTCTAATTGTCTCAGCAGCATTTACTGAAGAGCCTTTCTTTAGTCCATTGTATATTTTTTGTTCCTTAGTCAAAAACTATCTGTTCATATATTTGTTATTATTTGACTTTTGATTTGGTTTCACTGGTCTGTGTGTCTGTTTATTGCCAATACCAAGCTGTTTTGATCATTGACACTTTGTAGTGTAGACTGAAGTCAGCGAATGTGATGCCTCCAGCCTTAATCTATTTTTGTAGGATTATTTTGGCAATTCAGGGTCTTTCGTGCTTCCATAGAAATCTCATAATTTTTTTTATCTATTTCTTGAAAAAATGTCTGTGGAATTTTGATGGGAATTGCGTTAAATCTGTATGTTGCTTTGAGTAATATGGCCATTTTAACTATGTTGATTGTTCCAATCCATGAACACTGAATATCTTTCCATTTCTTTGTGTCTTCTTCAATTTCTTTTAATAAGGTCTTATAGTTTTCAGTGTATAAGTCCTTCATGTTCTTTGTTAGATTTATTTCTAGGTACTTTATTTTTGTTGCGATCACAAAAGGTATTGTTTTTCTCATTTCTTTTTTTTAAGTTTTGTTGTTAGTATACATAAATGCAATGGATTTTTGTACATTGATTTTGTATCTTGCAACTTTATTGTATTCATTTATTGTTTCTAACAGTTTTCTGATAAGAGTCTTTAGGATTTTCTAAGTAAAGGATCTAAGGATCTAAGTATGGTTACATCTGCTTTTCTCTGGATGCCATTTGCCAGCATCACTTTCTAGTCTTCAAACCAGTGTAAAGAAAATGAAAAACTAGATACTCAATTTTCACTATTATGGTATAAAAAAGCATTTAATGATGTACACATGCATACTCATATGTACTAATCAGAATAAACTGTATTCTACAGAAACAAATGATCTCAAAAAAAGCAACACAGATATATATTAATATTTCTTGGTCACCATAGATATCTATTGAAGGTAAGCTTCAGATAGGCTCTATGTTGTCTTTACCCTAGGATCCAGACCGATAAAGCCTTTGTCCATAAAACTGCCTAGGAAAGAGATTATGTGAGCCACAAAGTAGCTTTTAAAATTCCTGCTTATATTTTATTGTGTTTAAATTTCATATGAAGAACCAAATGTCAGGTATGTATAAAGATAGCCTCCCAATAGGGAATAGTACTAGAGTGAAGGAAAGTGGATTATTTAGATAGAAAACTGGCTTAGTCATGTTGTTAACTAAATTATATCCAATTTATCTATTGAAGTTCTAACATCTACTACCTTAGAATGTGACTGTATTTGGAGACAAGGTCTTTAAAGAGGTAATTAAGGTTAATTGAGGTTATATGGGTGGGTCCTAATTCAATTTGACAGGTGTCTTTATGAGAAGAGGCTAGAACACAAGTAGAGACATCAGGGCCATGAGTGCACAAAGGGACAACTATGTCAAGATAAAGTAAGAGGGTGGCCATCTGTAAGCCATGGAGAGAGGCCTCAGAAGAAACCAACCCTGCAAATGCCTTGACCTTGGAATCCTGGCCTGTGAGAAGATAAGTTTCTGTTGTTTTAATCACTCCGTCTGTTATGATAGCACTAGCTGACTAAACCAACTATAGTATCTCTTCATAAAAGTTTCTGTGGGTATTTTACTGATTTGTATAACATTATGGAACCCAAGTGGGAAATAAGCAAGAAAGAGAAACAAAAAGGGAAGAAAAGCAAGGAGATAATTTAGCAAGTAACATCGTATTTATAATCTAGAATTCTTTGACAATTTATACAAAAACACCATGTGTGTCTGCACAAATATATTTCTTATTATATTTATTTCTTTTAAATTGTCCAAAGTAAAATATGGGGTCAATTATCAAAGTTAACTAATGGATTTCAAGTTATTATTTGCATAATTAAACTTTCTCTACAGTAAACGGTTGATGTTAGGTCGTAGGAAAAGTTTCTTGAGGCTCCATTCTAGAAAATTTCAAAAGTAGGGAGTGGTTACATATGACCTCATAGAAAACAAGATGAAGGCACATGTACCCCCTGGGTCAATGGAGTTGAAAATTCCAATTTTTGAACACAATATAGAATACATTTTCTTTATTGTAAATAACTTTACAAATATAAGTGAGCTCTCCCTTTCTCTCTTATACCATAGTATGTAATTTTTTACTAGCTTTGGTGTTGTAGGTACTATGTTCTTTAGAGGGAAAAATCACTTTAATACCATAGTGTGGTATTAATAAAATACCATCATGTGTTGAAGTCAAAACAGCCTTTAAACCTCAGAACTATACAAAAAGGATAAAGTATAATAAAACACAAAGGAATACAGTACATTAAGAAGTAAAATATATATTTTAGGTGATTAAATGTATTTCCTAGGAATTATTATAGATTTAAAAAATACAGCGAAGCCAGGATGGCTCAGTGGGTTAAGAGCTCACTTTGCAGCCCTAGGGACCAAGGATCGAATCCCAGCCCCGGCCCATGTGGACCCATATGCTGAACTGGGGAGTACCCCCTGTTCAGTTCTCACCGGGGTGAGACCCCGGCCCAGTTCCTGCCCTGTGCAGCCTCGCACCCACCTGTGGAATGAAACTATGTGGAAAAACCAATAATGTACAACTATGGAGACTGTTTGGGGCCCTCTCCCTTCTGTCTGTCTGTCAGTCTCTTTCTCTCTGTCAAAAACAACAATAAAAATAAATCTTTAAAAAATACATACTCTGCTCACTGGTTGAATTGAATTAGATATTAGTAACTGAGTTTTTTTTCTCTAAATGTAATTCCTTGGGTAAAGACTGCACTTTTGTGTGTTAAAAAAAAATCATTTCATTCAGAATGAAATTTCTAAGAATGAAGAAACAAGTATTATAAGAATAATTTTTAAGATATCTTTAAAAACTTGATGTACAGAAAGCCAAACAAACAAACAAACAAAACTCATTATGTTGTTAAAGTTCCAGGAGTTCTATTCTACTGAGCTCTAAATGTTCATCAAACTGAGTTATTCTTGTTAGAACAATCTAATTAGAAAGGAATATATTCTGGAGTCATTTAAATCTATCAAGGGAAGAGAACTAATGCAGTTATATCACCTAGAATTGCAGAGTGCATATATTCTATTAATGCTACTTACATTTATGAAATGCAAATGACTTACTTCCCTTCACTCTGTGTATTTATGTTAATGTGCACAATTTAAACTAAGTCAAAAGCACACTTAAGCTGATAATCCTCATATAAAACTGAAATGATTAGTTTGTTAAAAAAAAACAAACAACAAACAACTATTGTAATGGTGTGTATCCCAAAGTACAAAACCAACTATTGTAATGGTGTGTATCCCAAAGTACTCTAAAGCTCCAATTTTCCAGGTTATTTATTTATACTTGTTTTTCCCAACTCTGTAAAAATAAAAGTATCTGTACAGAGTGAAACAGTTTCTGTAGTCAAGATTTATCTTGAGGAATTTAAAAATTGTTTTTGGGATTTGGCTAAGAGTATGATCATAGAGATCAAAAGAAAACTGACAGGTGGGGAGAATAATACTGGTATTAATTAACTGAGTCCAAAGATGAGACTATCTAAAAATGATTTCAAATGCTTCCTTAACTATGTAAGCTCGAAAAAAAAGGGTGTAGGGAAATGATTCAGAATACTTGCTCTATCTCTGGGAACAGACTGATTCCTTTCTTAACTTCGCCTTTTATACATTCTATAATTTTAGGCAAGTTTCTTAACATTTCTAGACTCATCTATAAAATGGATCTGGTAATTATATAAAACTCTTTGGGTTGTTGCAAAGACTGAATGGGATAATTTAAACCTTCAGAACTTAGTGCAGTGCCTGACAATGTAATAATTGCTCAGAAAATGTAGCTCTTATAATTATGTAGAAGCAAATCAAGTATTAAAGGGGACATCTATAAAAGCAGTAGTTAGATGTAGCAGGTGACAATGATCAAAACCTTTAAGTAGATAATGGCAAAATAAAGTAAATGAATTTCTATATTAACACATGTCACAGTGAGAGGGGTGGCTTGAAAATAGATGAAGAATGCCTTCATTAGCAGAGTGTTTAAATCAGTCTGCTAATGATGGCTGTAGACAGGCTGGGTGGGATGGTCAGGGTTGGAGTGATTTGAGAAAGAGAGATATGAGTGTGCATTAATATGGAGGAAGAATATGAGAAGGGAGATTATGAAACACATTCAAAGTTCTAAACTGTCAATATTTCCTAGTTACTTCACTTATTTTTAAATGCATTCTCTTATTTCTTTGAATGTTCAATTTTAAATTTTTCTATTATGACAAAACAAATCCATCTATTTACTTGGAACCTATGTAATTTTTTACCAGCCAATGTCACCTTAATAAACTTAACAGTTTGAGGAAGCTGGGATGGCTCAGCAGGTTAGGCGCTCACTTTGCAGCCCCGGGCCCGAGGATTGAATCCCGGCCCCGGCCCATGCAGACCCATATGCTGAACTGGGGTGTGCCCCCAGTTCAGTTCTTGCCAGGACCTATGCGGGAGGCTCCAGGCCCAGTGCCTGCCCTGCACAGTCCCATGCCAGCCTGCGGAGTTAAACTATATAGAAAACTAATGCTGGCCCTCCCCCTTCTCTCTGTCTCTCTGTCAAAAAACAATAAAAATAAATATTTTAAATAAATAAATAAATAAAACAGTTAAAAAAAAATAATCACCTCAACACCCCAGTTATAACACTATGCATTATCTTCCCTGTATTTTGAAGTTGAATTCCAGGATGCATGCAACTTTTCCTGTAACTGTTCCACTTAATATTCTTAGTGAAACTCAGTTACTGTCAGTGAAATTAGGTAACTTTGCTCAATAAAACTGGGGAATTGTACTTGTTCTATGAGCTCGTACTACAAAACAAGGCTTTGCATGACATTGTCAACAAGACTTCAACTAAAGGACCAAATTCAGATGAAGCCAGCTTTTTTCTATAACACTTTTATATGACAGTGACATTTCTTTACTAACAAGGATATGGTATGGGTTAAAAGATTTCAGCTAAATTGAGCAGAAGTTATTTTAATAACAGTGTTGTAAACAGTTGAGGTTGTAGCCCTCAAAAATCATCATCAGATATTTTGATCAAATAGTTATACATTACATATAAATAGCACTTCTTCCAAATATAATATTAACAATTTTGGAAATTTTGGAAATTTTGGAATTTTGGAAAATGACTGTTAATACAGAAGTGAAACCTTATATGGGGGTGAGAGATGGGGAATAAAAAGAATGAGGAATACAGGCCCAACTTGTGATTCTTTGTACTCATCTTCATGGAGAAAGTATACACTGGAAATATCCCAAGTTTGATCTTGTCCCCTAATAGGCATGTATTTGAATTCTGCTTCTGCTATATGCTTGTTGCCTAATGTCGTGGAAATTCTTCCTATCTATGAAATGACAAAACTATTTCAATTCTGCATGTAGAGATGTTGAGATGATTTTGTGAGGTGTGACATGTGTGATGGTTATACACAAAAATCACTTATCAGCGTCATGTTTTTTTCATTGTCCCTTCATCTGAGGGGTTCTTTGATGACTTGGTTTTAAAGTAAGTATAGTAGTTTATTGTCACTTTAATCAAGGTCACTCCCCTCAATTTATCTGTACAGCATCCCCCTTTTGAATGAGTAGTTTAAAATTGTTTCTCTTCTTTTGAATCTCTAAAGTGGGGTATTAAATATTTAACTAATGTTCATGTATCTGGTCCCTCATTCTTCCAAAAGAAAACAAAAAGAAACAAAACAGAACAAAAATCCCATTTCAGAAAAATAGACTTTTCATGACTGTGCTTATTTCTCATAGAGAATATTAATAAAGATATTTAAATGCTAACTTACTCAAGAATAAGAATTTTGTAATTATGTTTAGGTATGTTAGCATTTTGAAAAAGAAATATGGAATATTTAAACATATATATAATGTAAATACACTGAATAATGTAAATGTAACATTTCTAAGGAAATTGTGATATAAAGTCATTGCAGAACTTCAATTTAAAACATAAATGATAAAATGTGAACCTCTATTTTGTTTAGGTTCAAATAGGCAAGTACTGCACTTACCTTTCACGTTGCTAATATTTTTAAAGCAGCTTGTTTTGTTTCTGTCTCTCTTCTATTCTGAAAGAATGATAGGGCACTGAACAAAACCCCAGGCAAAACATTAGGTATCCATAGCCCTAAGAATGTTATTTAGATAATTTAGTCAAAATTATTCTGAGGCAGCTGAAGGTGGAAAGGCCTTTTGTACTAAATTTCAACTCAAGGAGTGTATTATCTTTAAAACATTTTTTGAAAGTATCTTATTGGCTTGCTTAGAAGCAAATATGATTTTCTATATGTGTGTATAAATATAGATATTTATATGCATATTATATATGTTATATATATTTTATAGATAATTTTCTAAATAAAATATCTAAAGAAGCATATTTTTTAAATATTTTCATTTAATTTTTTTCTGGGTTAAGACCTCAAATTTGAGAAATGTACTTGAATTCTCCAGAGAATAATTCTGTCAATAAAATATAATTGGACTTCCCATGTCCCTTAGTCATTAGCCATTGGTATATCAAAATATATAAAATCAAGTAAAGATAGGTAAATATTGATGTCTAACTGGCTTCTTAGCTTCTCGCTTTTTTGGCTATATCTAAAAATGTTTTCTTTCTAATAATATACTCAGTCTGCAAAAACAAATATTTTTACTCTTAAATGTGTAATGGTTTGATTTAACCTATGTTTAAACAATTCGAGTCACTGAGTATATATACTTATGTTAATAGCTATTTGGACCTTTGTGAATGCATTTGTTATGTTTGGAGAATTCCCCAAGTTGCAAACCTTATTTCTTGGCATAACAAAGAGCCCTCCTTTGTCTACTGGAATCTAATGGCAGATCCTCACTTTCTGCCTGGAGAAGAATGCATGACCTACATTCCTCTTTTGAGGTGCACTCTCTTCAGATGTTGAATCCAGAGTATTTAGTGCAAAAATGCAGAGATGGCAGAGAATCCATTCCAAGGCAGATGATGGCAGTTGTGGCAGCGATATCAAATATCCTAGAATAGACATTCTGTGTTTTCATCACTTCTAGCATTCTAGCAATGGTATCCAGAACCAATGGGAGCAAAGATAGACACAAGATTTACTGATGGCATCTTCAGTATATTCGTGGTTATGTGTGGCATGATTTTGGCTGTCATTCTGATAAAAATATCTAATTCCTCCTGGACATGCCCATTTATAAAAATGGCCCTTCCTTCCTTCCTTTCTTCCTCCCTCCTTCCCTCTTTCCCTCCCTTCATTCCTTCCTTGTGTTGAGAGACAATTCTCCATCATATTCCTGCATAATTTGGGACTCCAACAAAGGGCATGTTTGAGCAGCGAATGTGCATTTGAAACTAGAGATTGTGTCTCTCTAAAGGTGCAGATCCTGGGAGACATTCTGGGTTTGTAAAATTTTCTTCTATTTTGGTGATAGTTCTGCTTACATTTCAGGCTAGTGAGTCAGTCTATCTATCTATCTATCTATCATCAATTTCTATCTCTGTTTAGTGGATCTACCAGCAACCTATAAAACATTAGAGTCTCCTTAAATTTTGAGTTTCCTCTTCTGTGGTAACACCTACCATATGCACAGGAAAAGAAACGATCACACACACCCTGAGGAGGTTGGGGCATGGGCAACTGGCTCAAATCAGATTTCTGGGCAAGAAAGAGTAAGCCCACTTCAAGCTCTCTCCAATTAGTTATAAAAACTTGGGGCAAAAACAAAACAAAAAACCCAAAAAGTAAAACCTGAGATCTCTGAAAAGTACGTAAAAGCAGGCATAGGACGGAGGAGAGTTAAAACTGGAAAGAACAAGTGTATGAAGATGGTTTGTTTCTATCTCCTCTTTCCTGGCTTTGATCTGATAGTTCAAGTTGCAGAACTGTGCAGTGGACACTGACAGCAAAAATTTCAGAACAGAATAGTGTTTGTTTATTTATTTATTTTTCCTGGCCAAAGAACCAGCAAAAGGGATGCTGCAAGTGAAGAATGTGGCTGTAATGCCCACTTTTTTTTCATATTTCTCTCATGGCCTGCCTGAAAGTAACCCCAATAACAAAACTGCACAGTGGCTGTGAAGGCAGCAAAAACTCAGAAAGAAACCCCATATTTCTTGCCAGAGTAATCAGAAAGAAAGGTCCTTCTGTTCTAAAGAGGGGTGTGTGCGTGTGTGTGTGTGTGTGTGTGTGTGAGAGAGAGAGAGAGAGAGAGAGAGAGAGAGAGAGAGAGAGAGAGAGAGAGAGAGAGAGAGAGAGAGAGAGACTTTTAGTTGCTCTTTTTAAATCTTTTCTGTTGCTACTTTGCCCTTAGGGTGCCCTAGTCACACTGAACTGTATATTGGCAATATGAGCAGCTAAGATTCTGAGTGAAATCTCATCTTTCTTGCCAAAGGTCTGGGGAGAGAGGCTCCTGAGGTCCAGGAATGTGGGCAGAAACTTGGAGGTGGAGAAGGGTATGCCCTAATTCTGGATCTAAACCAGAACAAGTCTCAGAGTGCATACATATGGAACAAACCCAGAGCGACACAGCAAAGGCACTGAAACATGAACTATAATAAAAGTTCAGCCTACCATCTAGTGACACACACAGAAAAGCCCAAAATAGTTTAGGAAAGGTTTTAATAACTGAGTGAACATTGTAACCATTGTATGAAAGGCAAGATAGAGTTTGTGGGCTGAATCTAAACTGACTTGTTTCCTGCTGAAGTCCAAGCACCAGAATTCTGCAGAAGATTATATCAGGATCCAGAGTTTTAAAACAAAGTATTAAAAATGCTCAAGATACAAACCATGCAATTACTCAACAAAGGAAGAACCAAGAAAATGTAAACAAGTCTCAAGGGAAAAAAACAAGAAATGTATTTTAACCCTGAGATGATCCAGATGCTAACTTATCAGACAATGACTTTAGAGTAGGATAATATGTTCCAATGAGATAAAGGTAAAGAAATGGAAAGAATAGATTTTGGCAAATAAAGAGAAACAATAAAAATAATTAAATGGACAAATACAAGAGAGAAAAATACTGAACAATACAACAATGACTTAAATTAGTGTCACTGAACTCACAGAGGAGAAATTGGTGAGATAAAATTGTTGTGAGAATAATGGCTAAAAATTCCCAAATCTGATAAAAGACAGAAATTTATAGGGAGAAGAAGCTCAGTGTATGACAAACAGGATTAACTCAAAGAAACCTAAGGTTAGACACATCATAGCCGAACTGCTAAAAATCAACAATAAAGAAAAAAAATTGCAAGCATCAATAGAAAAACAACACATTACTTATAGGAAAATAATGACTTGAATGGCTCTAAGTTTGGTAATTACAGAAGCCAGAGGCAGAAAAGACAAGTTATGCTTAATGATTTTACCATTCTTTTTTGCAGTAATCAACAGAACAACAGATAATCAGTAAGGGTGTAGAAGATGCCTCCAGACAACCAACTTCACCTATTTGACACTTAGTGGATTCTTCACTCAATATAGTTACTGAACTTTATTCATCAAAATAAAAAAAAAAATTATACGTAAGTCTCTGTTAAGAGAATAAAAGATAAGGCACAGACCAAGAGAAGATATTTGCTAATCACATATCTAGCAAAGTACTTATATCCAGAATATATTAGAAAAAAAAACAAACCTCTCAAATCACAATAATGAGAAACTAAGCAACCAAATTAAAAGTAAAGGCAAAATATTTGAATAGATACTCCATCGAAGGAGCTATACAATTTGCAAACAAACACACGCAAAGATGCTTTATATCTGTAGTCACTGGGAAATACAAATTATTAGAATAGCAAAACCAAGCAGCAACAAACCCTCTGACAAGATCAAGTCTGGTCAAGGATAACGGGCAACTGAAACACTAATGCATTGCTGGTAGAATGCAAAATGGCATTGTTTGGAAAATAATTTCTATTTAGCAGTTTCTTATAAAATTAAATATATACTTATCATATGGCTGAACAAACCCTCTTTTAGAAATTATCCAAGGGAAATTAAAGCTTTGTTCATGCAAGAACCTGTATATGAGTATATATAGAAGCTTTTTTCATAACTGCCCAAAGTAGGAAAAAACTAAATGTTCTCAGTTGGAAATGGATAAATAGTGGCCCAACCATACAATGGAATACAGCCACTCCTCTAACAACCTATCTGTTCAAGGACTGCTCAAATTTTACAACTATTTCTCTAGTGTGGGAGTCCCCTTTCTCAATGTTTGTCTTGTTTCCACCGTTGATTTGTTTTTACTACACAAAGTGTTGGCAATAATATTTTGTTTATAAATGTGGTGTCATGTGATATCTATTGAAAAATGCGTACTTTATGGTGCCATGACACACCATAAGACACCCACTTTTAAGGTCCTCATTTATCCATCAGTTTGCTTAATGACCTAGTTGCAGGAGTGATTCTCAGTCACTATGTGAGGAGTGCCTGTATAATTCAGCAAACAAACAAACAAACAAAAACTATTGATGAATCTCAACAGCATATGCTAAGTGAAGGCGTCACACGCAAAAAGGTTATATACTTGATGATTCCTAGATAAAGAAAACTACAGAGACGGAGAACTTATCAGAGGCTATCAAAGGTTGGGGATGGGAAAGAAATTGACTTTGAAGGGACTTTGGGGTGGTGGTGGATCTCTGTATCTTCATTGTGGTGATGTCACATGTTGCTTGCTATGCATAGTCAAAAGTCATAGGACTCAGTATTGAAATAATGATTTTTATTTCACTCAATGCACATTAGAAAACAAAGGTTAAAAACAAAGAAACCTTGACAGTTCAGAGTTTAAGATACTCCATGGTGTTGTTGTCTTGGCATCCGTTTTGTTTGGCCCAGAAGCCTTCAGGGTCTTAAACTGACACCTGTCCCATCATGCAAGTGCAAAGCCTAAACAAGAGCCTAAAGAGTCACAAGTCAATGTAAATTACTGATAGGACATCTGCAACAGCTTTCCTGATCAACAGTTTCCCCTACCTCTCACGGCCTTTCTCTTGGGTGCCCCTTAGATAAAACTCCCATGGAGCTTACCAAAACCCCTGCTCTTTGGGTTTGAATTGACCAATTCAGCCTTAGCCTAGAAACCCCAAATCACTTACCCACGCACCCTTATAAAGGCACACTCTCAGATCCTGCCTTCTTGCACCCTCCCCTAAGTATGACTACTTTGAACATACTTTTGTCCATAATGAAAGGAATGGCCAGAGACAAAAAATCAGAGATCCAAAATTCATTTGCAAAAATGATTCATTTATAGCAACATAATAAATTAAAGTATGATATAGAACCTTTAGTTCACTCTCATGGATGAAAGTTTTAGAAATGTACTCTATGTTCATTCTGGTGGCCAGAATTTATCTGAAAATCATCATTTCTTAGCCTCTAGTTACAGAAATTGTTTGAGGTAGCCACTTAGGGAGTTCACCATAGAAAAAGAAATAAACTTTTAAGCATCAATTAGAGAGTCTTTTGTTTTCCTTTCTCTACATGATATTTGAAACATGCTAATTTCAGTTTGGAAAATTCCTCCCAGAAATTCCCACAAAGAAATGTTCTCAAAGCTAAGAATTATATTAAAGATTTTTTTTTAATTTGCTGATTATAACTTGACTGCATACGATGGCCTATTTTAATTTTTTCTTTTGCTCATATTCAGAAGACACACTGAAACTTAAGAATTATATTATTGAGTTATAATATTAAATCAATGGCAGTGGAAAAAAACTTTAATTATGAATATATAACACTATGATTCATGAAGTCTTTTATGTGAATGTTCACTTCCTCCCTAAGAATTTGAGTAAATATAATATATTTGTCCTTAAGAAGTGAAATAAAGAAACACTTCTAGTAGTAATAAATAGAAAATGCCTTCTTCTAGGAACAATAAAACATTCTTTTAGAATAGTGGTTTTCATTTTGGAAATAGCCTCAAAATGCAAATAACAGCAATTTTTTATCATGAATGAGTACTGGGAAGAAAACTTCTTGCAAGTTATTCTATATCCATTTCTTTTTTGAACTGAACTGGGGGCCTCACCACATTCGGGACACCCCAGTTCAGCATGTGGGTCCACCTGGGCTAGAGCCAGGATTCGATCCTTGGACCTCGGGGCTGCAAAGCGAGTGCTTAATCCACTGAGCCATCCGGCTTCCCCCATTTCTTAATGAAACAGACAAGACTACATTTGAGAGGCAATGGCATATTGTGGAAAGAATATATCTTTGGAGTAATATAATCTTGATTTTCAATCTTTGCTATGACATTCCCATTTTACATATGGAGTAATCAAGCTTTAGCAAGCTAAGAACTGGAGTTCTTTCTAAAGCTTAATTACTCCATATGTAAAATGGGAATAATTAAATACATATCTAATTTGGTTGTTGTGAAAAGCAAATGGATTAAATGAGATATTCATATAGGGCCTGAGTATAATAAGTGCTCCAAAATATATTCAATTTCCTTAGTGACTAAACGGAGTTGACTGGGGAATCCAGTCTCATGACCCAATCTCCAAATAAATAATTTTTTACTCTGTCCTTGAATTTCTTAACATCTTGTAATTTTGTTGATCCCTTTTTTGCATTTTCATAGTTTCAGATTTTTATTATAACATGAAAAAAATGACATTTTGGTACTTAGAGTAACTTCTCTTATTCTAGAGAAAACTTTTATTTCATTTAGGAGGTTTATTCCTATATGTGTTGAAAAATAACATTGTTAGCTGTAGATTGGAATGCAGGTGGCTGAAGGCCAAACCACACCAGCTGGCCAAACCCCCACAGATGGGTGGGGGCTTCGCAAGGGGGAAACCAGACTGGGGGCCTTCTGCATAAGAGGCACATCCCCTTGAGCCAAGGGCTGAACTGGGGGGCGAGAACTGAACTGGGGGCCTCTCGCATGAGAAACACACCCCAGTTCAACATATGGATCCACAGAGGCCAGTGTCAGAATTCCATCCTCAGGCCCAGGCCTGCAAAGTGAGTGCTTAACCCTCTGAGCAATCCTGGCATCCCTGTATTTATTTTTAAAACAACTTTACTGAGATATAATTAGCATAGAACACAAAAATTTAATTAAACAGTTCAAGTTTTGAGAAACGTGCTCCATGTGTAGCCACAACAATCCAACAATAAAAAATCCAGATTATTTCTAAAACTCCCCAAATTTCTTTCTTTCTTTCTTTCTTTTCTTTCTTTCTTTCTTTCTTTCTTTCTTTCTTTCTTTTCTTTCTTTTTTGTCAACCCTCCTCACCCACCACCACTGTCACTTTAGATTAATTTTATCAATTTTAGAATTTCATTAAATGGGACCATAAAATATATATTGATTTTATCAGGCTTTTTTTGCTCAGAAAAGTTTCTTGGCATTCATTCATGTTGTGTCTTTTAGGAATTGGTTCCTTTTTATTTGTGAATCACATTTTGTTATATGGGCACAGTAAAATTTATTCATCTGTTGATGGATATTAGAAATAAAGCTACTATCAAAATTTTGTAGAAGTCTTTTTGTATACCTATGTTTTGAGTTTTCTTGGGTAAATAGTAGTGAAATAACTGTCATTTTCTAAGTGTGTTTTTAACTGTATGAATATGTGAAAGTTTTAGTTGTTCCATATCTTTGCTAATCCTTACTGTTATCAGACATTTACATTTTAACAATTCTAGTGGGTGTGTAATGTTATCATATTGTAGTTTTAATTTATATTACTCTAATTATTAATGATAATGAGCATCTTTTTATATACATGTTGGTCATTTATATATTTTGCAAAGGGTCTGTTAAAATCTTTTGGCCATTACTAATTGGTTGCTTATCTGTCATTATTTGAGTTTAAAAGTTTGTTCATATTTTAGATATAAGTCCTTTGCCAGATATATGCATGTGTATTGTGAATATTCTGTTCCAATTACAAATTGTAATTTATCAAAATCTTAAAATTTTGACTTCCTTTTTCTTTTTAAAATAATATATTTCAAAGATTAAATGTGTTTTTAATGCGACTAGTTGACTTATTTACTGATTTGAAGTACTGTATATGCTCATTTTATAAAGCTATTCCTCATATCCCAATATAATAAAAAGACCTCTAATGTTTTTGATAAGTTGAATATATAAACTTATAAAATATAGATGAAGTAGCCAAATGTCTACATAAAATATATATCGCATTGATTTTTATAACACATATACATTTTAAATAGCATATATAAAATAAGACACTAATATAAAATATTATACCTTTTCCAATTACCCATCTCATAAAACAATATTAGTGAAACTTTTTATAATTACCTACTGCCCAAGGGACTTTATAGGAGTGTGTGTGTGTTTGTGTGTGTGTGTGTGTGTGTATGTGTATTCCTCTTTTTAGAGGATTAACTTAAAGGGCTAAAACTTCACTTTGTATTTGGGTATATCAAATAAGAGCTAAGAATTTTAAAGAATTTAAACTGCCTTATTTGATTTTGGATTTTGACTAGGATAACTTTGTAATTTCCACATAGAGACTAATCAATAAGAACAGTAGTTCTTGTATCTGTTATAACAGATCACTCTAAAGCTTAGTGGCTGGAGATAATTATTTTTTCACATGGTTTCTATTGGTTAAGATTGTAGATAGGGTTTGGTTGGCAGTTCTTTCTTAAGCAGGATCTCTTATGTGGTCACATGAATATGTTGACTGTGGGTGCAGAGATCTGAAGGTTTAACTGAGGCAGAAGTATTCACTTTCTTTTTTTTTTTAAGATTTATTTTTATTGATTTTTGTTTTTTCTTTCCTTTTTTTTTTTTTTTTTTGATAGAGTGACAGAGAGACAGAGAGAAGGGAGAGGGCCCAGAGCAGTCTCCATAGTTGACAGCTTTAGTTTTCCATATAGTTTTACTCCACAGGTGGGTGCGGGGCTGTGCGGGACAGGTACGGGCCAGGAGCCCCCCGCATAGGCCCTGGCAAGAACTGACCTGGGGGCACACCTCAGTTCAGCATATGGGTCCACATGGGCCAGGCCTGGGATTTGATCCTCAGGTTCCGGTTATGCAAAGTGAGCGCCTAACCTGCTGAGCCATTCCAGCTTCCCCTGAAGTATCCACTTTCAAGGTGACTTTCTCACATGGTTGACATTGGCTGTGAATTTGGGCCTAAGTTCTTTTTCCAGGATTGCTTGAACATTTTCACAGCACAGAGGCTGCCTTCCCCCAGAGCAAAAGATCTAAGAGATAATAATCCAGGTCAAAGCAATCTCAGAAGTGACACAAGCTCATTTCTGTTGCATACTATTGGTTGAGACTGTTAAAAAAGGGAAGAAACAAACCACTACTGAATGGAATTATGCCAACATCATGCTGGAATGAGAGAATGTGGTATGGAATGTATATTTGTTCAGTCATCTTCGTTAAATACAATCTATTTAAGTTTTGAATTTTAGATTCACCGAACAGTGAGCATCCACCATGCTCTGGGCCTCTATTTTCCTGTTTTGTTTGCGCAAACTTGAGCTATAAAATAACACCAGTGTCTAGGTATTATTGCCTCCATTTCATGCAGAGAAATTGAGATTAAGAGGAGTTAACCTTTCCAAGCTCTTCACGTGAACAGTATGGAGAACAGAGCATGAGCACTTAGGTTAAAAGTGAGTTCCGATTCTGGTTCCCCTCCTTAATCACTGTGTGATGGAAAGCGGAATGAGTAATTAGCTGCAAAACCCCCAGAACATTTAGCAAAATATGCATACACTGTAATAATAAAATCAATCATGTATATTGTGCTTCACAGTTTGCAAGTGTCATTCATTTCCTATCTGTAAGGTCCTCTCACAGGGAGGGAAACTGTGAGATTAGGTGGTATGCCCACCTCTAGAAAAAGGAAGTCTGAAGTATAACCCAGGTCTTTGGACATCGAGGGCAATATATATGTTCTTCTTCTTATTTTCCATCTTGCTGTTAATTTAACCAATCTTTTTCCTTTAAGTAAATTTGAATTTGTAACAATTTTGAGACTATTAAATGATCAATGCAGGAATACAAAAAATGGGCCAGTTAAGAAAATATTTGTCTCCATTAGTTAAAAGCTTGAAGACAAATTTAATTTTTGAGGTAAAATGTTAAAACAATTTCTAAAATCTCAGTCCTAAAAACTTTTGTGTTTGTTAAAGCATTGCATTATTCATTAGTATCATTGTATTTGTAATTGTATTAATAATATGAAAAAGGAAGAGTAAATCATTGCAAAGTTCAAAGGGCAAAACTTCTCCACCAGTTGACCTGTACCAATTATTTTATCAGATAAAAAAGCAAAAGAGGATAAAATCCTGAGGACATTTTGTCTAGTCAGTACATGGTTCTGTTCACTACATTTCTAAGCAACTTTTATTGTTTAAATGCATCTCGTATGTGTCTTAATTTTTTATGGCAGGTGTCCTGAAAGTAGTTTGTGATTTTGATCTGTGGGTATTGTAAGTGCTTAGAGCTCATCTATTTAGATTGCGTTTGAAGAATGCAACAGTGATAGCTTTTTAACTTTCCTTCGGACTATTTCAGAATTCTGAAAGCATTAGGAAAATGTAGTGCAGATATAATACATTAGGACAATCATCTTATATTAAGATCTAAAACTCTACTTAGATTTTAAAAGGTGTATGCACAGCTAAAAGCAAAACTGGCTTAGAGATAACAGAAAGATGCATTTTGTCTCTGCATCCTTCTAGCCATACACTTTGGGTAGTCCCAGAAACTAGACACATTATTTCTTCATGGAAATTGATATCTATAACTGTAGTTTCCTATTTCCTCCTGCAGTCATACCCTCAAGAACTCAGGAAAGAACAACTTCCTTGCATACTAATCTACTTAATTCACATCTACTGATGCATAAAATGAACACACTCTATTCAGAGAGCAGGGTCATTCTGACTGGAATAAGTAATACCAAAAGGGTAGTATGAGAAGTAGACAAGAGTAATGGCTTTGCAACCAGCTAGATCTTTATTTAAAAGTTTCTACCCATTACTAGAAAGTGGTTCAATTTTTCTGAATATTGGTTTTTCTCATTTGTGATATGGGGCTGTCACATTGACTGGACATACTGTAAGCAAAGTGCTAGTCCAGTGTCTGGTCCAGTCCCAGGGATCTAATAATTACAGGTTATTACTTCTGCTGATGATCTCAGGAATTTGAAGTAGGCCAGTGGATGAGCTATTTTTGGTATTCCTACAGAAGACTTAAAGGGCAGTCTTACTCATACAATTCATGAGACCACCTTGATTTATGTGGGTACTTTACATCAGTGATATACTCCACAAACTGAATACTTTCTATGTGCCAGGCATAATCTTCTTTATAACAGTCCTTGACTTTAATGGAGGGTTTTGCCATTCTCAAGTTGCATTAAAAAAGGTTATGTTATATGATTTTTTCCCGACAATCACCAGAAGTGAGGCAGACTAGACATTAGCATCCCCATTTCAAAGACGATAAAATTGAGTATGGCTGTCAGGGTCCTGACAGTAATCATGGCTCAGTCAATTTGGATAACATGAGGAGAGTTTAATAAATATACTCCTTACAATTGTGTAGTTAGTATGTGAGGAAACCACAAAAGATAGTATTATACCATAGAGCAAACACCATTGGTCCCCTCTGGCCTGAACAGGCAATGAGTAGTGGGAGGGTGTTACCTGAATTCAGAGAGAGAAGGATACCTGACTGCACTGTGACCTAGTTTAGGAATGCAGCCAGCCAGTAGGCATTCAAGATCAGTGCAGTCCAGGAAACAAATATTTGACCACCCCCTACCTCCCTTTGATCTCTTGCCACTGTTCCCATAAGCCAAAGTCAACTGGATACCAAGAGTCAAGGAAGGCCACTAACGCTTATCCCACTAAGTTACAGAGAAGGGTGGTGAGGGAACAGTGGACATGCAGTGGATGCTGGGAATTATCCAGAACACTGCAAGTTAACAAGGTCAGATGCTTTTGGCTAAGATTACATGAATTTGAGAATGAGAAGTAGACCTCCGGTGCTTTAAATTATAGACTAGTTCTTTTTTCTTTAAACGTACCATGTTATCTCTCTTGATCTTATTAAGTGTCCTCTCTTATGTTTCTGCATTTGTATTATCTATTAGGTTCTGCCTTGCACCATCCTGTCACTATACAAGCCTGTATCACAACATGTTCAACCAGTCTGTTAGTGCATTAGTAGTAAGAAGCGTTCCTTTTAATCATTATACCACTTTCTTTAAAGCTATAATGTAATAGAACTAGTTGAATTTATTCCTTCCTTCATTCAATTGCTCATTCACTTGACAACTATACAGTGAGTGCCTATGACACTGTCTACCAGGCACAGAGATTAGTACAAGCAGACATAGGCCCTGCTCTTGTGATGTAATACAGACATTCATCAGATGTTCACCCTAGTGTATGCATAATTGCAAGGTGGGATAAATGTTCTGATGAAAGAAAGATTCGCATGGTTTTGACCTTGGATTTTAGGGACTGCTTCTCTGATGAAATGATGTTTCATATGGGATCTGAAAAGTGACAGGCATTATTAATAAACTGAAGAGGGGGATAGAAGTGAAGAATTTTAGACAGTGATAATGACATGTGCAAATTACCACAAGGAGTGTAGCGTAGCCAATAAAATAAAGTCCATATGGGAAGGGAAGGGAACAGAGAAATAAGAGTGTGGGAGGTGGGCTCAAGGAGCAGGCCAAGGATTTGTCTTGTATTTTGGTGTTTTTCCCCAGACCAAAGGAAACAACTGAAGAATTTAAAGGAGCAAATGGCAAGACTAAAATTTTATTTTAATAACAATCACTGACGTTGCAGTGTTGAAGGAAGAGTCGGGAGCAGATTCAAAGAGATTGATAAAGAAAAAAACAGTATCTTATAGAATGGAATGCCATAGTTTATTTAACCATTTCTTTACTGATTGCTGTGTTTCCTCCCCTTATTTTAAATGATGCAACAAAAATGTGCTGGCTAGTTTGTGCAAACTTTTTTTTAGCATAGACAGCCTGACTTTCTGCAGGAAACTGTATCCTACTCATTCTAGACCTGGGTAACTTGTGTGAAATTGAATTCACTGTAGCTCTTGAGGTGTACTTGTGAACTAGGCCTGGATAAACAGAGCATTGACCCCAAATTTTGGAGGTTTTGCAGAGACTATTGGGAAGAGAGAGAGAGACAACTTTTGATGGAAATGTTGACAATTACCAGCTCTGAGCTGGAGATGTTGACAGTTGCCACTACAAGTGAAGAGCTGGTTTAAAGACCAACACAACAAAGAAAAGCAACAGATGAACAAATTTCTAATTGTTTATTTGTATCCATGGACTTAGAGATGCTTGAGGCAAGAATTGCTTCAGAAATTACATGTCCTCATTACACTTGCAACCAAAAGTGAAATAATCAATCAATCTGTCTAAATTATCAATCAGGTGAGATCTGTTATTGTATTGCTATAAACATTTGTATTTACTAAAGTTCAGTGAATTGTTTAGCCCCAACCAATATTATATTCATGGAGTATAGACATTTGCATAGAAAGAAATTATAGACATAGAAATTGTTACAATGCATAGTAATCTGTTGGGAATTAACAAAAAGACAACCGTGAGACAAGTGTTTTGAATAACATTAGGAATACCTCTTGTCCTCGCTAAGCATCTCTACCAAGAAAAATTATTCAGATGGGAATAAGTGTAACTATTATATAAGTTTAAAGTACTTGAATATTATCACAGAGAACTTAGGGGATGTATTGAAGCAATAATGTAAGTTTGTATGACTGCCCTGTGTGGTCCATATTGAATGACTTGGCACAGTGGACGATTTCGAAAGCAGACAAAGGATCCTAATAGTACCAGCTATACCAATGTGTATTATATCTCTTTTTATATAAAGCAGATCCCTAAGAGAAATCTCTATCCAGTGTTATTAATCCAAATAACTGTTCTTTTCTTGAGAACTTTGTTTTTGTGTTGTGTGTACTTGAATTGACTCATTTCCCTTTTTGGAATGGCTCCTAGGAAAAATTTAGCACAAAAACTGACATCAAATTATTAAGTATGGATGTTGAACTATTTATGTATGTGTATGTATTCACACACATGCATTTATATTTTTCCAGTAATTTCTCTACCTAAATTTATACCATTTATACTCTAATGTATTTTATTTGGTTTTAAGTTACATGAAATATTTCTGTAAGAAAGTAATTAAATGGCTTGAGAACGTATTTTAAAAGGTAAGGTAATGATTTGATAAATTACAGGAAAGAGTAAATAGTAGAAAAAAGGATAAGGTTTTTAGAAGGGCTGATTTAAAATACTGAGTGTGATATTAAATTTTGAGTTTCCATTCCTCTTTCTGTTTTTTAAATTCCAATGAAAGAAACATGGCATTGACTGTAAATTGTTGCCTTCTAATAAAAATAAAAAAGTTCTGTCAGTAGAAGATACCTGATTATTTGTTCCCAATGGATTATGTGTTTACATTCTTACTAAACTATCCATAAAAATGTAATACAGGATGAACATTTACAATATTGAAAAGTTAGACTGATAAATATCCTGGTGACAAAGTCTGGAAGGAATGACTGCCTTTAGTGACAAAGACTCACTCTTTGATGAAAATTTGGTCAGACTCCTCTGAGCCCTCTTCTGAACTGGACCTGCATCTTAGCCTTCTGTATCTATAGCTTGCTGAGCCTGGTTTTAACCAAGAATCCTCTGATCCTTGATACATGATCTAGTTTCTCAAACTGCTACCATGTCCAACTTCTTTGATATCTAAGTTCTCATCTCCCTTTAGGAAAACAATAAAAATAAAAAAATAGATGTTAAACTAGTTTAGCAAAATCCTAATATTCTTGCTGTCTCCATTTAGTAATTTTTTATCCACTGACCCCTTCACTCTGCTCCTAGGTTATAAATCCTCGGCTGCCTTTGCTGTAGTCAGAGTTTAGTTCAGTTGTCAACTGAAGTCTCTGCATCTACTACAATAGTTTAACTAAAATCTGTCATGGCATTTTTATTTTATTTTTTTAAAGATTTACTTTATTGTTTGAAAGAAGGTGAGAGAGAGAGAGAGAGAGAGAGAGAGAGAGAGAGAGAGAGAGAGAGAGAGAGAGAGGCCCAGAGCAGTCTCCATAGTTGTATATCATTAGTTGTGACATAGTTTCATTCCACACAGGTGGATGTGGAACTGCTCAGAGCAGGAACCAAACTGGGGGTCTCTCACATGGGAGGAGAGAACCTTCACCACCATCACAGTGGTTACAGTTGTGTTGCAGCTCAGCATATGTGTTTGCATGGGCTGGCACCGGGATTCGATCCCTAGACCTCACTTTTGCAAGGCAAACACTGAACCAGTTGAGTTATCCCTGCATCCCTTGACATTTTTATCAGATCTCTGGTGCAAAATATCTTTTTTTTTTTTTTTACTAGAAAGAAAATAATCAACGAAATTATTAATACACACACACACACACACACCCTATTCAAGTTACAGCCTGTGACACATTGCATCTTTGCTTCATGAAATAGACTACCTGAAAGGAAAAATATGTTCATAAAACTTGTTCGAGAAGAGTGATGCAGACTTTATTTAGGAGAACTATTGCAACATTGGGCTCAATGCTGAAGACAAGAAAAAATAGAAATTTATAGCCAAGGAGCAGAGGTTGTGGGGTCGGTAGGTGAAAAATTACTAATAGGAAACATCTGTCGTAAGGGGGCATTCTGGCTAAACCGACCTAAAACAATTTTTGCTGTCAGTAAGTCAGGCTGAGTAGATATCAACTGGGGATGGTGGAGGATACGGAACCTGTTTAGATATTGAGAGTGATCAGATATCACAGGTGGGGGTATCTGGATAAATTGACTGAGCAGGCTTTCTGCTAAAATTAGAAAATGCAAGGATGAACACAAAAACCCAAAAGGTAGAGCCTAGTTGAGAATAGAGTTTAAAGAAGCCTCACTAGACTTTGTTTAAAGAGAGCGTCTTTGACAATACCTCTCAAATATCAGTTCTCAGACTCAGAGATTCAAAATTTATTGTATGTAGAGAGAAAGATAAATGTTTTCCTATGTCTTTAAAATTGTATTTAGTGGAGCAAGCAGATACCATTTCTCCTGTTCCTCAACTCTCCATTTGTTAGTTTTCTTCACCTTCAGAGTAATGCAAAGATTCCAACACAACTGGAAAGAAAGTAGGAGTAGAGTGCTAGTAGAGAACATTCTGGGAAGTTTTGACCCAGGAGAAAGACAAGTTGGGGAACTATTTTTTTCTATGCTATGTCAGTTGAGGTACCAGACAACAGGGCAGTGAAGGAAAGATGCAGAATGAGGAAAATAAAGTGACCCCATGTCTGTATAGATCCCTGGCTCAGGGATGAGTAAAATTAGAAACTGTGTAGGTTATTAAAATCAGTGCATAATAATAATAATAATAATAATAATAATAATAATAATAAATCTCTCCTAGCAGGGGAAAACAAAACTCAAATGACCTATTCAACAATCTATTAAAAAATTCCAGTAAAATATTTGAAATAATCTATAGAATAAATAAATCTATGGCCTCTTTGGGAAAAAGGCAATAGGTCACATGGAGAAAAAAATGAGATGAAAGATGAACAAAATAGAAGTGTAGGTAACAGAATAGGACAACAAAGGAGGTAAATGAAAAATAATAAAGATTTGAAATGATCAAAAACAATATTAAAGGGTAAATTTATACTGACAGTAAAGGAAGGAAATGTTTTTGAAGAAAAATCAAATGGTCATGTGGAAAGCAACATTAATACTGCTTCCTGAATGCAGATGAAGACATAAAATTAAAATAATGAGAAAAGATGACAGAGAATATAGTGTTCATATGTATAACAGATGTTCCTAAATTTAGTTCCAGACAAAGTATAAAAAGAAATCTCAAGAACATCTGTATTTATCTGCTAGGACTGTCGGGGTTGATGTTTTGTGTGATCTCTTCCTTGCTTACAGATAGCTGTCTTTCACTGCATCCTCACATGGCCTCTTTCTATGCACACAGGAAGATAATCTCTCAATTCTCTTCCTCTCACAAGGACATTCAGCCTGACTGTATAAGACTTCATCCTTATGATCTCATTTAGCCTTACTTTACGTAAAGGACTTATCTCCTAATATAGTCACCTTGGGGGTTAGGACCCCATCAATATGTATTTTGGAAGGAACAGAGTTCAGTCCATAAAGCCATCCATTCAGAAAACAACAACAAAAGAAAGAAACAAACAAACAGAAAACAAAGCAACAAATTTTAGAAAAAACTCCAAACAACTAGTATCATAGTTTCAGGATGCAACCTTGAAATTTGGATGACAGTAGAGTAAGATCTAAAGAGTTTTGGTGGAAAAATGTTATAACTCATTTATATAAATGTTAGTTCTTCAGTTGTTACAAAAACAAAGAGAAAAATTAAAAATAAATAAAAATACATGAATAAGAAACTATGACATTAACAAAGATTAAAGATGGGAATTTAAATTGCTGTTATATACTTCATTATAAAACTAAAAATAAATATTAAACATTTCCTAAAGATAAATTTAAAATGTATTAAAACAGGGAAAGCCAGAATGGCTCAGTGGGTTAAGAGCTTGCTTTGTATCCCCAGGAACTGAGGATCGAATACCTGGCACAGCTGTGCAGACCCATATTCTTAACTGGGGAGTTCTTCCCATGTGAAGGCCCCCAGTTGGGTTCTTGCCAGGGTGAGCTTCCCATGTGGGAGGCCCCCGGTTTGAACCCTGGCTCGAGGGGGCGTGCCTCCCATGTGTGAGGTCACCTGCCTAGTTATGGCCCTATGAGGACCCCGCCCACCTGTGTGGAATGAAACCGTGTTGAAAATTGATGACATACTACTATGGAGACTGCTCTGGGCCCTCCCTCATCTCTCTGTCTCTGTCAAAAACAATAAAATAAATCTTTAAAAGATTAAATAAATAAAATGTAATAAAATATTTCTAAATGGCAAAGCTCAAAAACTAAAAAATTGGTGGCTTAAGGAACAATGAAAAAAAGTAATAAAAATATACTAAATGTCTTGTTCAAAGCAGATTTGACATAAACATTCTTTGTCACTTTTGACACTCTTGACATGAACGTGCTTCAGTAGCATAACCTAATGATAGTCTTTGGAAAAGGTAAAGGCAATTATGTCAGTTGTTCAGTTATTTTCATTTTTCTTATGTAGGGGACATTATAGCTTCCTCCCTGCAGGAAATCAGTATGTGTGATGTAAAATGTCACAAATCACCAATAAAAGAAATAATAAGAGGTATCATGTAAGAACATATAAAAACAGGGATAGCCTCATAATGTTTGTGTAAGGTAATATATAGTCTAAAACAAAAACATCATAAAGGATGCAGAGCTGAATTATTTAACATGATAACACTTGGATACTTGTGCATATTTAAATTTAAAGTAATTTAAATAAGTTTAAATAAAAAATTAAAAGTAGAGATTCTCAGTCACTCTAACATTCCAAGTGAGCAATAGTGGCTGCTGTATTGTACAGCATAGATATAGAGTGTTTCCTTCATGGCAGAAAATTGTACTGCACAGTGCTGTGCTAAAGTGTAAACCAATATTGATAAAAGGTAAAATGTGCATATCAAGTCACTTTTGGAACCTTTTCCTATTTCACAGATGGACCCACTCAGTCTTTCAAATGTTGTTCTACTTGAAGAAAGTAGTAGGGCAAATGTGAAAAAAAAAAGTGTATCTAGAGGAGTGTTTATTATAGTATTATTTACAATATTTAAATATTAGAGATAAGTTATGCTTAATAATATTACAGTATTGGCTAAATAAATAATGTATCCAACACTATTAGGCAAGCAATACAATTTGATTGACTATTTTATTGGAACAAAAATCTATTTAGGATGCATTGTAAAACAAATGATGCTAAAATGAATATATCACATAATTTTACATATATAATGAACACACATATATAGAAAATTTTAGAAGGATTTACTCAACATTTATCTCTGGGTAATGCAATTTTAAAATGTGTGTGTGTGTGTTTTGTATCACAATTCTTTCTTTTTTAAACAAGAAACAGATTTTACTTGTGTAACAAGTTTAAAAAGTGTTATTAAAAGAAGATTTAGAGAACCGCTACTTTATATGTATTTGATTCATACTTTATTTGGAAGTTGAGTATTTAGGGCCAACTCTTTTTTCCCCACTTCAGAGATGTTCTTTTTAGAGCACACAGTTACTACATTCTTATGAGGAGAGCTTCAGCGACACCAAAGTTCTATCAGTCACAGATCTCAATTATGCATAAACAGAAAGGAACTCTGACTGTTTTAAGCAGAAAAGAAACTTACTATTAATAAAAGGATATTGGTTAGCTCATAGGACCTCTAGGGGCCTGGGAAAATAGGCTGAGAGCCTCCAGAATGAGATGGTAGTAATCATATGCCTGGAATAGCCCACGGTGAGGACACTGCTGAGTTCTAGAGAGGTGGCTTCCTTGGCTGACCCCATGGCCAGAGAACCAAACGTCACAACTGGGACCATGGCCGCTCCTGTCTCAGAATTACAGCTGACAGAGAATATGCACCACAAACCCCTTTCCTGGATATCCATAGCTCTTGATTTAGAATACATCTGATGATACTGGCTTATGAACCCGTGTTCTAGCTGCAACGGGAGGCTAGGAAGCAAGTATGTGGTGTGTTTAGCTATTATAATGTGAGGCATTTCTAGATCCTGGGCTGCCTCAAAGAGGTGATGGTGTCTCACAGGAGTAATTAGAGTAAACCATGAAAGCATTGTGTGCCTCTGCCCAACTCTGTCATGCGTATTCATTCCTATTTACGATATGAATTTTATGGTAACAATCTTTCGGATAAATTGAATGATGACATTTTTGAGGGTTTCCTATATGTGTAAAAAATGATTTTAAACATGGTTTAACTGAAACATCACATTTAATTTCTACAAACAATCATATCAAATGGTTATTATTAGTATCCCCATAAATTTAGCCACAGAGAAGTTAGTTAAGATTCACCAGGGTCACAGAGCTAATGAGCCATATGAAAAAGCTTTAAATCCAAAGCTCACACTCTGAAATATAGGCTAGGCTGTCTCCCATATCTTCAAATAACTCTTTTGTTTTGTGGTGGCAGGATACACACATACATGCACACAATGTGTGTATACACACACACACATATATACATATGTATAAATATATAAACATATATAAATCTATATTGCTATCAATGTAGCTGCTCTCTCTTATCTTGCGTAGGGTGAACCTGGGGATGTTTTTGTTTGTTTTGATTTATCTTGGACATGAGAATTAGATGCATGTAAAATGTCAGAATTTTTTTTCAAGAAATATATGCTAACAATGGGACTTTTCCTTTGCTGCCTTTCCTCTCACTTCCCCTTTCTCCCAAATGTTTTTTAAAATGTCTTAACTTTTGGTTTAAATACTGAATTTCTCAAAGTCACCAAAAAAATTCAGATGAACTGTAAATTGTAATATATATCAGAAGATTCACTAGTGAAGGCAAAGTGTAACTGATTACTATTTATTTTTAAATTAAATGCATGTGGAAAATATTGTTTTCTCCCAGAGTAACCATTTAGCAGTTGTAGATGATATCTGCTTAAATTCTACTTCCCCAGGCTTTAAGAAAAGGCAAAACGTATTAGTACAATTTTTTTTTTCCAAACCAGGTTTCTATAATATACCGAAGAGCTTCGTAACTTGTGGCTAGGATATTATGTAAATATAGACAGGCTGATGATTTTAGTATGTAGACAGCATGACGAGGTCCATCCATTTTGCTTTCTGTTAAGGTCAACACATAACTTTATATGTGTTATTGCTCAAAAACTGCCAGTTGAGATAATAGTTTTGAAGAATATCTTTTCATGTCATTTCACATTAGATTAGTATGATGAGTATTACTTATAATTATTTCAAATCTTAATAATTCCCCCAAACTATGAAAGTAATAGACTCTTTATTCCAAATTATTAAAAAGTAAATTGAATGAGCTTATATATTTAGTAAATATTCGTTTAAATCTCAATGACATTGCCTGTTTATCTGCATGGCACCACTAAAATAACAAGTAGCCTCTTTCCTGTCAACATATTTCAAGTAAAAGTAATTTTCCATCAGATTTTTGACTTGTCAACTTGTACAAATTAACTTGATGCAACTGCTATGAAGCATATAACAACAAATCACTGTCTTTCCTAACTAGTTTCAGTTGCATTAGTGAAGAATGCCACATTTGCAACACATCTGTAAATGCATGGATTTCCTGAATAGCCAAGAAGTAGACAAACAGGATTTAAATATATTTATAGAAAGTTCTACTGGAGACAATCACTTGTGGCTTTTTAAAATTACACAAAGTACTACTTCTCAGGAATAGAGTAACTATTACCAATCTGTTACCTGTAGGTTAGTGTAGCAATGCAATGTATTATGTAATAACAGTTAATTTTGAGAAAGTGTTATTGAACTTGCCTGCTCAATTCTTACAGCTAAGTAGGCAGAATTTGTTTAGCATACGTCCTAAATTTTCTCAGCATGTGATTTAATCAATGATTTAAATAACCATATCAATTGGCTTGGGTGTATTTCATCCTAAATATAAACTCTGTATCATCTCCAAGTTTACATAGAGTGTATCAGTTTAAAATTTCAGAATATTCTCTTAGCAGTTATTATTGGCTCCTTCTTCCAAAATGAATCCTAGTGGAATTAAAGATGAAAAAGACCAAGAAAACCGTGGTAAATCCTTTGGGGAATGGGGAGGGGCAGGGTGCTTTAAGGTAACTGGGTGAGGCGATGGCTTTGACCTAGGCAGCACAGTTTCAGAGATGGAGTAAAGGAGACTTTTGTTGGAGTTTCACTGTTGTGTTCCCCATTATTGCCCTGGAATAGACACCTGAGAATGAAGATCCCAGAATAATAAGTGCATAATAACTGATGGCTAGCATTTTCTTTCCATCCCTTCTCCAAAGTCCCAGGTCTGAAAATCATAATCTAAGGAATGCCAAATGTGTCTTCTCTTTGGGAAGTAAAATCCTAATCTGTACATGTGTTTTGCAGACTGAGAAGATGGTGATTGGTTTTCTTCATCATAAAGCTTATGGGTCAAAATGATAAGATATTTGAGGAGCATCACAATTTATAAGGGGAAAAACACACACTAGTCTACAGATTTTCATTAGGTGCAGACGTACTAGAAAGATGGACCAAAACCATAAAACAAGTTTAGTGCAACGTTTCGATTTTTATGAGGAAGAGATTAACACTAAGTCTATGAAAAACAACAACAAAAAATTATAAAAGACCAACTATAAATATTAAGCATATTTTTTGAGAAAAATGAACAGAATATATGGACTAAATATTGAAAAACAATAAAAGAATGAATTAATGCATTGTGAGTCTAGATTGAGGAAATCTTCTAGAATAGGAGTTGGAAATATTTTTTCTTTACATGGTCAGACAGTTTTTAGGTTTTCTGAGCCATACATGATCTTTGTCATATATATATAATTTCAGGTTACGAGGGACAAAACTCCACCACCTTCCTGAAACTGCTTCACGTACCGCAATAAAATACTAGTACAGCAAAAGGGCTAATTTCACATGCCTTAGGACCCTAAAAAATTTAAGCTTGTGAGTGAGTCTAGGGAAGTTTTAAAAGGAGACCTGTTCTTCCTTTTCCAGACATAAATTCTACTTGACTCTTTTCACCCAGTAGACCAGATTCATTTTTAGTAAATACCTGTTGAAGTACCTAACCCTTTTTTTAATGATCTTCCCAAATGTTCTACATCTGATAGTTTCTTGACTATTTACGTTCCTAACCCTATCACTCAGTTTTACATTTTGCAGATTTGAAAAAAGCCTTGGAACTATCCATGACATGATAAAAATGTCATCAGTATTGTATTTTTCATGCTTAGCTTGAAGCTATTAACAAACTCATAGCAGAAAAAAATATTAGTTTGTATCCAATGCTGGTGTTAACTTTCTAGTCTTGAAAGTTATTCAGATGTTGTTTTTTTTATTGTTAAATATATCAGGGTTACATTGGTTAGTAATAACCACATAGATTCCAGATATACAACTCTTTCTATAAAGTGGTAATAAAAATTATTTCAGATATTTATTTTGTTGCTATTAATGACTATCAGTATTTTGTTCCATTGGGAATTAAAGAGCTCTTTTCTTAATAACTAATTAATGTAGACATTTGTATGTATATCTAATTAAAAGATACAAAAATAGCAGATTTGTCTATATGTTCAAATTAAAACATTACACTTATATAAAATTTCTCCTTAAAATAAATGTTCTTATCCAAATATAAAGAAAATTTCTATGTAAATACACTATGGGTATCTGGAGATTATAGCAAACTCATGAAGGCAAAAAGTGAATGGATCGCTGAAATGTGGCTGACATTGCTTCTGGTAATGGAACAGGCATCAATTCTTCAGCCATTAATTGTTTTCTATCTTTACTTGCTTCTGAGCTACTTGTATTATAAGGTCCTTGGATTTTATGAAATATAAATGGTTCTTTAATAGATGAAAAGTGTTTAAGGATCAAGAGGGAAGTGTTTAATGACTTTTAGGATACTAAGGGAATCTGTTCCAAGCTTCATAATATTATAATAATTTATTTAGTGCATGCCATATGTTAGGCCAACTTTTAAGAAGTTTACATGTCTTAAATCATTTAACCCTCACTCTGATAAGTGAATTGTTTCTAAAATATATACATAATCATTGCAATTCAGTAATAAAAAGATGACTCTCAAAATTGAGCAAAGGATCTGTGTAGACATTTCTCCAAAGAATTTATATAAATGGCCAACTGCTATTTTAATTTTGTAGATGAGGAAACAGGAACACAGGATCTAAAGAGATGGCCCGTGGTGACAGAGTCAGGATTTGAACCTGTACAAACTGGATTGTAACCTTTACATGATGGTTAGCTCATGATGTTATTGTTTTCCTTATGATATTAGTAAATCCATTCTCTGAATTCCTCATATTTTCCCATGAAGAATCTATCACTGCCTTAACAAACTTCATTGTTTTGAATACAAACCAACACTATGCTTAAACCAAGATTTTTTTTTTTTTGTACAGACATGGCAAAAAGTTGGTTTAGAGATATAGTCAATCCTTAAAATTCAGTTAATTTTACTAGTGTGTAGTGGCACTGACATTTATTTCCCTGCCTGACAATTTACCTTCGCACCTGTACAAAGCTGTTAAAGCTCTGGTTTCAGAAATACAATCCAACAATGAGCAGAAGAGAGGCTGGTCTCTTAGCAATAATTCTGAGTCACTAACTTTCTGTATCAAAAAAACCACAGGAAAGAGAATTCACTTATTTTCTAGCAAGTTTGGCCTAAGTCCAAAACCAATTTCTCTACTGCAAAGGGTTCGTAAAGGGTGACAATAAAAAGAATGTCTTTGAACAATGACTTATTTTCTCTTCTTTCTTTTTTTCTCTCCTGTCTCTTTCTTTCCCTCTCTACCTCTTTCTGGTTTAGACATTTAGGACACTACGGTTTTAATCCTTCAACATCTAATTATTGCAACTGAGTAAGTGTGGAATAAGACTGTTCACAAGAAGAGTGATTTATTACAAATTACTTAGCATGAATTTTAAATAACTTTATACATATTGGTAAGAATAAACATGCTTGCTGGTATTTTAGTGAGAGTTAGAGAGGTTTGTTCATCTCTATGATTCTCTTAATAAGTTAGGCTCAGAGAAGATTTTTTTCCCCTTAGTGGCTTAGAATAGTGTCAATATGAACATTGTGAAAATAATTATCTCAGTCAAAGTTATAATATATAATATTTATCATTGGCACTGAAATTGAACTGGATAAACTTACTTGATTGTGCAATTCGTGTCAGTCTCCTTTTATATGCTCTTAATTAGAAAGCATCTGGCAAATGAACACCTGAGTGGCAGAAAGGTAGTGGTATGGAATAACAGCTCTTCATACTGTTTAATGGGCTGTACTGAAACAACTTTCTCAGATCATGAAACCTTTTGATTATTCCCAAATAATTAGTGTGGAAAAGCATCATAAAGTTAAGTTATCTTTTTCATTCACCTGCATTAAAGAGAACATAAGGGGAAAACTCACGTAGCTTAGCTTATGATCTGGTGTCAGAGATGGTTATCAGTTTATAGTTTCTCTAAAACCACAATGATTATGCTGCTATAGTAAAGTGCTTTACACTCATTTCTAGTACCCCAGAGTTTGCTATGATATCACATCTTTTCAAAATTGTAAATATAAAGATCTGTTATTTCTTTCCCATCAAGCTTCAGTTGCCTTTTTGATTATTAGTTCACTTGTGCACTTCTTTAGTAGCGTTTCTTGACTACAGTTTTATAGATGAAGGAACTGTTCAATTTGTGAAAAACATTTCTGAAGTTCTTAAAAGTTATCATTTAGTAAGAATCTACCAAACCATACTTAAAAGCCTTGAAGAGCTAATGAAGCCATCCAGTTAACTGAACCATGGCAAATTGATCAATATGGTTTTCTGGTGACTAAGATTACTGATTCTTTGAGATAAGAACTGGAGTATGTTTAACCAGAATATATCTCAGCAGAGTAGATGATAGAGTGACGGATGTCAGCTAGGTTGATAGTTCTGCTTGCTGGGCTGAAATCTCATTAATTTGACCCAAGAATGAAATAAGTATAGATCCAAGCTTCAAGCACTTGATAATTTATATTATACATATATAAATAGCTATGACTCATTAGATGTGTTTTGACCTATTAATTAATCAATTATTTCTTGAGTGCTTATTATGTGCCAAGGAGTATTTTAAATCTCACATAACAGCAGTAAACAGAAAAAGGAAAACCTTTGTTTCTATGGTTTCTCTAGTGATCTATTTGAACATGCAAAAGATATGTGTTAAAGTTCTTTAGTATTTAAATATATTATTGTATTTTTGTTAATATATTATTTTTCAACCAATAAAGTTAATTTGCCTCATTTTATCATGAACTTTTACTTTGTTAATCAGAGACAAGACATCTTCACATTTAACCAAGTATATAATAGAGTTCTAAACTTTTCTTGTCTGCAAAGCAAATGGGTTCATAGCCCATTTTATTTGTAGCTAGGTGTTTTTTTTTGTTTTGTTTTTTAAGATTTATTTTATTGTTTTTGACAGGGGAGAGAGAGGGAGACAGAGAGAGACAGGGAGAAGGGAGAGGGCCCAGAGCACTCTCTATTGTTGTATATTATTAGTTTTCGACATAGTTTCATTCCACAGGTGGTCAGAGGGCCTTCCACATGAGAGGCCCACCCCTGAGCAGAAGCCAAACTGGGGGGGTGGGGGGGCTCTCACATGGGAAGCTTGCCCTAGCAGGAACTGAACTGGCATGGGAAGCATACCCCAGTTCAAATAGCTAAGTTTTTTATTCCTCAGAGATCATACGGTACCTTCACAAGACATATGATAGTTCTTTTCTCTGTCCAAAACTTGGTCATGATTGATACCTTCCAGGAATACTGGAAGACTCCTAAAACAAGTCTCTATTTTATACTGAATGTAAGAAATCTTCCATTGTCAGATGCGTCGTTATTTTGGGTACCGGTACATTATAAAAGTAGACACACCCCAGATGTGATAACAAAGGGCTATACACGTAGCATAAAAAGAAATATAAATGAGACCACCATATTGAAGGAGAGAGTAAGACACCTTGCAATCTCAATCACAGCACTAGGTAGTGGGAGGAAAAATGTTTATCTCCTTTGAGGGTTTGAACAACTAGATAGATGTTATAAATTCATACCACCAACATGGTTCAAAAACTCATGAAGAATTTTAATTTAAAATGATCTCAAACTATCCCAACAATGATCGAAAGACAATATTAATTGTATAATGCAAAATGATATTAGAGATGTTTAAATCTTTAAGGAAATACACTTTACAGTCAATAAATGATGATCAAAGTTTTGCTACATAAAACTGCATTTAGTGTTCCTGATACTGAATTATAAGCAGCTTATTTTTGAAATCTGAAGTCAGTTCATGTAGGAAACTTTCATCTGTAGACACCTTTCGTCAAGATATGCTTAAAATAGACTTATAAATGGTTATTTCTCTACCGTGCATACCTTGTCTTAAATGACATATTCTGTATTGGTTAGTTTACTCATGAGCCTGCTTTAAGTTCCAGGCACCCTCTAAGTTAGTAAGCGTGTCTTCATTTTATGTCACAATCCACTTAGTGACCTCCTACTTCAGAGCAGAATACTCAGACAACACTCAACAAGTATGAAAATGAATTTAATCTGTGTTTTGTAATGTTTGGTTTATAATACATCTCTCAAGAAAATAATTATTAGAGTAACATGATAAAATCTCTAAATTTTGTCAGAGGGAACTTTTGAATTTGTAAACCTTTATATATATACATCCTTCACTTCCTGGGAACAATAACTAATGTTAGAAATAATCAAATAATGTTACACTAGTTTTACGAAAATAAACTGTAATAAAATCTCTAGTATTTTGAAATCACATATGCTACCATTGTACCACAGGTCATTCAAAATCACTCTTATTTTGCAAGGTGCATTTTTAAAATATTTTTTTATTTCAAAGGTCATATGTTTATTTTATTTTATTGATGTATTTATTTATTTATTTTTACCAGGACATAAGTGTAGCAGACATATTTCTTTGGAACAATTCCAATATATCCAAAGAACTCTGTTCTTTCTTCTTCTTCTTCTTTTTTTTTTTAAAGGTTAATTTATTGTTTTTGACAAGGACAGAGAGAGACAGAGAAAAGGGGGAGGGCCCAGAGCAGTCTCCATAGTTGCATGTCATAAGTTTTCAACATGGTTTTGGTCCACACAGGTGGGTGGGGGCCGTGCAAGGCGGGAACTGGGCTGGGGGCCTCCCGCATGGGAAGTGCACCCCAGTTCAGCATATGGGTCCACACGGGCTGGAGCTGGGATTTGATCTTCATTCCCTGGACTGTAGAACAAGCTTTTAACCCACTGAGCCATCCAGGCTTTCCTCAAAGAACTCTTTACATCAAAAGAAAATCATTGAAAAATTACCTTTCTCTGGTGAATTTCTTTGGGATAAATATTTTTTTTATTGCACATAATTTTAGTATTCAAAGTAACTATAAGACTTTCTATACCACAGAACCTTATATAAATTAACCCAGTATTTCAAAATTATAAAAACCTAAATTTACAGTCAAAGAGGTGTGTTCAACGTAGGAAAAATGAATAAAATGCATATATAAAATTTAGCAATGGTTTGTAGCTTATTTTTCCAGTAAAATTCAATAGTGCATGCATAATTAAGCTATTAAGAATTCTTAAACAGATTTTATTCTTAACGTTTGAGTTAAGAGACTTATAGTCATTTTTCAAATGACTTATTAGCTATCTAACTTAGACAGTATTTCTCAAATATTCCTTTGCATTTGTCTGAATAGTGGATGGAGGCAAATATTATATGAGCTTTTCTTTAATTCCTATTTCTTTTGTTGTTGTTTTGCTTTAAAATGAATAATTTTTTGTTCCCTGTTTCTTTTCCTGGTTTTCCTCTGGTGGATTGCACTCTTCCACATCTTGATGAAAAGTAACTCTCTCCATTGTTCTATTTTTAATTTGTCATTGAGAGGGCTGGTGATTGTTAAACATTGTTTCTCTTGTCCTCTTATATAAAAAACTTCTTTCCTTTAGCTGAAGACATTAGTTTCTGATATTTAAATTTATGACTACAACCTGCTTTTGGTTGTCACTACAATGGCATTTGAGAAGTGATTTTCCCTTTATATGCACCAAAGGATAGAATAGGATATGTGTATAGTTTTGGCAGCACAGTTTAAGAGCTTGAGAAATTTAGAAATCAGAAAAGAGACATACGTTTGATGAAAACATGATAAAAAGTAGTCTATGGGGAATGATTAAAACATGCAACATTGATATGGGTTTTTATGTGTAGTCAACAATACAAAATGTGTATTACGGTGACATTTTATTTGGGACTCATTCTTCTCAATCAAAGGTATTAAATAAGAATGTTCTTTAGTTAAAAATGTAAGTCCCAGCTCTTCTCTATTGATCTTCTCTCACAACAACCTTTCTGTGTCTTGGACTCACTAAGTTAGCAACTTGATTTGAAAGTATGATGTGAAGAAACTGGATATGATGCATTCAAATTAGAATCAATTATAGCAAATTAAAAATATAGCCTTATAGCATAACTTTGCTTTATACTGGATACTTTTCTAATTAGTAACCTCTGTGGTTATAGTTTTTTGTAATAATTTATCTTGCTTTCATCTATCAGTTTCAATAAAGCTACTAATATTAGTCCTGAAAGAGTAAAGCCTTTTCTTGTTGGTCCTTAAGAACATATCCAGAGTATTTGCATTCTAGTGGAAACTGCTGCTAGTGTAATAAATTTCTCTACCAAAATCAGCAGGTAACCCATGCCTTTGACTTTATTCCTTCCTGAAGACTTTAACCCTTCAGAGTTCTTGTGTGTGTAATCAATCACTGAATTACCTTCTTTTCTGTTTCTCTTTTGTATCTCTCAGCTGGTATTCAGTACATTGTTATTTTCCATAAATCTGCTTCTAACTTAGGACTTGTTATCTACTACCTCTTTATCTAAAAGTGTGTGCGTCTTATGGAGCGAATACTGCAAAGAAGAGTGCACGTTGGGGACCTTAATGATGCCATGGGGAAGCCTGCATCCAGATCAGAAAGCAGGAACTGCATGGAAGGAGAGTGGGTCCAGGCAGGAAACTTGCATCTTATGGAGCAAAAAATGCGGTAATTGAGCCTCCAAAAAAGACATGTTGGAATTTAACCTTTAGTACTTCAGAATGTAGCCTTATTTGGAAATAGATAGGGTCATTGCAGATGTAATTTGTTAAGATGGTCATGCCACATTAGGGTAAACCTTTAATTCAATATGACCAGTATCTTTATTTAAAAGAGAGAGAGACCAAAAGAACAGAATGCCACATGAACATACAGAGAAACACGGAAAAGATGACCATGAGATGTCGAAGGAAGAGATAAAAGTGAGGTATGTACAAACTGCAGAACAACAGAGATTGACAATTAAGCTAAGAGAGAAGCCATAAACTAAGAGAGAAGCATGGAAGAGAATCTTCTTTAGGACCCTCAGAAGAAACCACCCTTGCTGACATATTGAATTCCGATTTTTAGACTCCAGAACTATGAGGAAATAAATTACTCTTGTTTTAAGACATTAGCTTGTGCTGATTTGTTATGATAATCCTAGGAAACTACTATAAATTTAAGTCCCAGCAAGAGAGGTGTTACTATAACAAATACCCCAAACCATGGAAGTGGCTATGAAATTGGATAATGGGTAAAGGCTGGAAGAATTTTGAAGTGCATGACAGAAAAATTCTAGAGGACCTGCGAAGAGAAATTGGCTATGAGAAACTTTCTGTCATCTTAGAGAATACATATATTCCACAAAGAGAATGTTACTAGAAATATAAAAGTTAAAGTTGCTTCTGATGGGGGTTGCAGATAAAAATGAGGACCACGTTATTAGAAAACGAAGGAAAGCTGAAGTGACAGAGAACTTGACAGAACTGTGTTCTGTTGTTCAGTGGTAGAAAGCATTTGTGAGTTATGAGCTTGGGTATTTAGCCACAGAGGTTTTCAAGCAACATGTGGAAAGTACAACTTAGTCTTTCTTTGCTGCTTATAAAAAAATGTGAGACAAAAGTGATAAATTGAAGAATAAGCTCTTCAGGAAAAAGGAATCAGAGCTTGATGTTTTGGAAAAAGTTCAGGCTATCCAGATAAAGCATTCTTGTAACCGGGCCAAGGGTGTGGCTGGACAACCTTTTGCTAAAGACATTAGGAATGTGACTCCTGCAATCAATGAACTATCTCAGCAGAAGCCAGGGGTAGCAGTATTGTTATCCAGGAAGGATCTGTGGAAAACTCATTCATTTAATGGCATGGATCCATTGATAAGACCAACACCCACAGAAGACCAATAAGGTTTTTGAGAATTATATAAGAGCACAAGCACCGCTAGCCTGAACGGAAAGGGACAGAGATAAGATGACATAAAGAAAGAAAGGTTCTGAGAGCAGAGGCACAGATGTAGAGACCACTGCCTTTTCAGTTCTAGGAGACAGAGGTGCCACAGAGGGCTAAGCGGGTAGAATCACCTCAGTGGCCCCAGAAAACAGATATGAAGACACAGGGGATCATTCTCAGACCTTATAATCCAATGAAATTGGCTCTCTTTGGTTGCAAATTTGCTTTATACCAAGTTTGTACAACTCCGGCCTGTGGGTCACATATGGACCAGGACAGCTTTGAATGTGGCTTAACACAAATTCATTACTTTTTAAAAACAATATGAGATTTTGGGGGGCAATTATTTGTTTGTTTGTGGGTTTTTAGCTCATCAGCTATTGTTAGTTTAGTGTATTTAATGTGTGAACCAAGGCAATTCTTCTTGTCCTTCCAATGTGGCCCAGGGAAGCCAAAAGATTGGATACCTCTGATTGAGACCAATGGCTTCATTTTCTCTACCAATTTCTCTATTTAGGAATGAGAATGTTTATCCTACATCTGTCCTATCCCTGTATTTTGGAAGCAGATGAACTGTCTGGTTTCACTGGCTCACAGATGGAGAGGTATTTTTGCCTTAGGATCTAATAGCCAGAATCTGACGCCTACTTTATTTAAATGATATTTGGTATTTTTTTAGTTGGTTATATTTAGATGAGACTTTGGACTTTAATTGATGGAATGGATTAAGACTTTTGAGGATGTTGGGATGAGGTGAATGCATTTTGCTTATGAGAAGGATGTATATTTTGGGGAGCCATAAGGCAGGTAGCTATGGGTTAAATTGTGTCTCCCCAAAGCTATGTTGAAATACTGAACTGCAGTACTCTGGGATGTGACCTTATTTGGAAATAGGAACATAGTTGGGGCAATTAGTTAATATGAGATCATACGGCAGTAGTGTGAACCCTTAATTCTATATGACTTCTGTCCTTACAAGATGAGGGGAGAGACACGGAGAGGAGAATGCCAGATGAAGACTGAGAGACATACAGTGAGAAGAGGACCATGGAAAATGAAGGCAAAGATTGGAGTGACGCATTTACAAGTCAAGGAAGGCCACAGATTGTCAATAACTTCTAAAAGCTAGTAGAGAAGCGTAGAACTGTTTCTCCCTCTTAGCTCTAAGAAGGAACCAGCCTTGCTGACAGAATGACTTCAGATTTCTGGCCTCCAGAACTATGAAAGAATATGTTTCTGTTGTTTCAAACCATCCAGTTTGTGGAAGTGGCTTCGGAAATGGGTATTGGGTAGAACTAGTCACAGGAAAGCTGTTCTGGGTGTGGTGCCAGTGCCTGAAACTCTCAGAACTAGAACCACCATTTGCTTACCCTCTTCTGTGACCAACTCTCTAGGTATGGCATTAGCTTTTAAAAAATTCTCAAGTCACATTTTAGTTAGACTATTCTCCTGGTACTACTGGGACTACTCACTGTCCACCTGTGTTTCTGAAAAACACTCCAACAATTCCAGGTGATTGGCCCATCCTATTTTTACTGGGACATACTATTTTGTCTTTTAAAATCACACATTTAATCTCTGAGAGCTCTAGTAGGATCACTTGTTATCTATCTATTCATCTAATTTTACCTTTGGAGGCTATGAGCAAATCTTACATCCTCTTATATTCCCTGAAGCACTATCAGCTTTTCAGATTACTTGTCTTCTCTAACTCCCTGTAGCCTTTACTACAAGGACCCACAGGAGAGACTGCTGGCCTATCTTGTTCTCTAATTATCATTGAGGATTAGGATTCTTGCCTTATAACCACCATAAATTCTTACTTATTTTCTGTATTCCCAAGGTGCCTAGCATCTTGTAAGGAACATTCTAGTGCTGTTAACCTGCCAATTGATTATTCTTAACCTTTCAACAGAGAAGTATTTGTCATAAACCCATGAAAAAAATTTCCCAAGGTTCATTGGTAGTGGTGGGTTTGGGGGTGTGAACAGAAAGGAGAAGTATTGTGACACAGAGTTAGGGAGGCAGCTCTGTCTAGTCCGACAGTACTACCTGTCCCAGCCACTGATCAAAGGGCCTGGAAGGACTACCATTAGGTTACGTCTCAATGATTTTTTAAAGATGCTGAATTCTAGCTGGCAAATGGGAGATACCATACATTGGGAAGCTGAGACAAGTGACATGTGACACATACGTAAGTATTAACTCTTTGTTTAAGTCATAAAGCAAACAGGGAGGGAGTTGAGTGGGGGAGAGAGGTTTCAGGCATGGAGAAGCAGAAGCCTGGTGAAAGGAACCTTCCTTTGCTCCAGTGGGGGCCTTTCAATGACAGGAAGCAGTTTAGGGGGCCTCAAAGGAGAAAGGTTAATCAGCAAAAGGTTGAATAAATAAAAGACAACAGAATTTTCTGATTTCTTAAGACTGATCTGCGGTGGAAGAATTGTGGTATTCCTAATAAAAACAATTTTTTTTTTTCCTATTTTGATCCCTCATAGTTCTGGCAGGGCAGCATATATGTATACATTTCTGCTTAATTTGTGGTATCTTTTCAATTATAAAAAATATACTCTGAATACTTTCTTCCTTTTATTCTCTTTTCCTCTTTTTCTCCTTCTCCTTTATTTATTTTTATTTTTAATGGAGCCCAGTGAGCTTTTCTCAGAAGTAATTAGAAACATCCTTAGCATTCATTCACTCTTTTGCAATATTTTGGTTTTAAATCAGACACTCAAGTTCTCCACAAAAATAGCAAGCAAATTTTATAACTACAAATATACATTTACTCTAGAAGTCCTCAAGTGATATTTAGAATAAACGAGGATTAGCTTCATTTCATAAGTAAAAACCCCTATAATTTATGAATAGACTTTGATTTTTGAATTATTAAATGGCTTCCATGTAAATCTAAGTGTTTCTATACCACCATGAAACTGTACCATAAGAATACTTTTTGAGGGTTCAGAGAGCAAGAGCTTGCAGGTTGGAGAAGCAAAACTCTTCCACAGGCTACTTTGCCCATCCCCAAGCACTAAGAGGACAGAAGCTCAATTGTTCAAGACTATCCTATGCATCTCTTCATCTGGCTGTTAATCCATATCCTTAATATCTTGAAGGGCACCAAAGTTCTGATATCCCCAAAATGTGCCTTTTGGAATACTGACTTTAGGTTGTTACTAAGAAACAAGACTCTGAAAGAACATTTGTACCTTCCTCTTTCCGGCCCAAGGGATTAAAACCAAATGTCTCCATCCGGAGGGGAATCTTAACATATCCCCTTAGTGTTAGATAATGTATGATCAAAAAACAAAGTGAATGTTTAAATTAAAAATATTTACTAAAGTAAAAGACACATTGCCATTAATCCCCTTCAAAATACAACCCCCCTCGTTTTGAACACACTTATCCCATTGTCCTTGGCATTTTCTGAAGCAGTTCTGGAAGTCCAATTTTGTGAGTGTTGTTAGTTGTGCTATCTTGGCTGCTTCTATGTCCTGAATCAATTACAAACATTTCCCTTTCATGATCATTTTGACTTTGGGGAGGAGCCAGAAGTTGTACAACGCCACATCTGGTGAATAAGGTGGATGGGGGCACATTGTAATTTTGTATTTGATAGAAATTGCCATACCAGAAGCGATGTATGTCCTGAATCAATTCAATACATTGAGGCATCCACGGCCGTGCAACTAAGGACACTCACAAAAGAGGGCTTCCAGAACTGCTTCAGAAAGTGACAAGAACAATGAAATAAGTATGTTCGAAGCAAGGGGTAGGGGGTGGTATTTTGAAGGGAATTAATGGTAATATGTCTTTTACAGTAATCAGTGGTTGTTTTTTTTTAATTTAAACATTCACTGTATATTTTGATCATACCTTGTAGAAGGATCCAAACAGAGAGCTGTTAGCTAGTCTTCCCTTCCCCCCTTGTTTCTGGATTGCCTAGCAGGAATTTGTTATCACAGTGTTCTACTTTGTCTTGGCTACCTGTAGACTGCCTATTTTCTCTCCAAAGTCTCAGATTCCTACCCACTTTCCTTTCTTCTCGGTCCAGAATGGCACATCAACTTCAACTGCCCAAGGCTTCTTTGAATTGTACATATGCTTATGGACTCCTGAATGTACATTCATATAGTACTTTAGACACTTTTATTTATGTTAAAAGATGTACTTTCGAGGGATGTTGGGATAGCTCAGGTTGAGTGCTTGCCTTGCAACCACGAGGTCCAGGGATTAAATTCTAGCCCTGGCCCATGCAAATCCAATATGCTGAACTGTGGCACAACTGGTAACCACCAGATGGTGGCGAGGGTTCTCACCTCCCGGGTAGGAGGCCCCCAGTTCAGTTTTCATCCCACGCCACCCCACATCTACCTGTGTGAAATGAAACTATGTAACAACTAATGATGTACAACTATGGAAACTGCTCTGGTTCCTCCCTTCTCTCTCTTTCCTCTCTCTCTCTCTTTCTCTCTCTCTCATTCACATTCTCTCAAACAATAAAATAAATCTTAAAAATAGAGCATTTTTTTGGTGCCAATATTTCTTTATGTTTAAATATGAAGGAAAAGTAGATCTTCAAAAGAACAGAGAAATTTTGAATTACTAACATTGTTTGAAAAGGAAACTATCCAGTCACTTCAGGTTTAGATTGTTCAGAAATCATCTCATGAGTCTGGAATTGAAAGCCTCTGATCTAAAAGGATTTTAGTATATGCCCAGGTTTATTTGTTTTATGAAAACTCTGGTTTGACACAAAACTACTTAAGCAAGGTGGAGAATTTGTAGTTTTCAAACCCCCCGGCAGATCAGATACTCTAACTCTTCGGAGTAGCCATGGTGAGTAACAGGCCCTTTGAGTCAAATATTTTATCCTGCTGATGCCGTTACCTGGTAACCACCGTAACTATTTTTCTAGATACTACAAGAAACTAGAAAATAACACTAAACATTTCTTCTATGGTAATACTCAACCACCAGCCAAGAGACAAGAAATTTTATCTGAAGAGCTAATTTTAAAACCTCTTAGATGTCATTAACGGCCTAAATCTAAAAGTGTTGTATAAGTAATCACTAAGAAAATGAATATGTCTTGCTTTAGAAATGATAACATAGTATGTAAATTCCTAAGTCAGAGAAAGATTCTTCAGTGCTTTGGTGCCTCTGCAAATATTACACCACAGATGCTAAGCAGGCATGCCATTTCACTCCGGAGGAAGGCAGCTCACCAGAAGGATCTCTCCTGGCTACTTTGTAAACTTAATACAATTCTCTCTGTTTTCTTGACATTTGCGTCTGACACCCCCACTGGTTTCTTGTCTAGTTTGGATCCCTGTGGAGTCAATCTGAAGGCAGAACAAGAGGAGACAGGAGTCCAGTTGTTAGGCAGTGGCCAATAAAGATGACCTACACCCCTGCTCCTGGTGGTTAGGCCTGTAAACCTGGAGTGGGTCTGTGTAGGTCGCCGCAGGACTGCAAGACACAGAATTTGTCTACAAGAAAAGAATTTTTAAGAGGCTTTGAGAATAGTTTCTCTTACTGAAAAAGCTATGTCTGGAGGAGAGAAAAGAGAAAGCTTTAGAAATAAAGCATGAACTCCCTCCTGTGTGTTTAGATACTAAGTCTGCAGGTAAACAAATCAGCAGGGAGCATTTGCACACAGGGTAAGGAGAGAGGCAAGCAGCAGGAAGATTACCACTTGTTATAGCACTTGACATTAATTAAACCTGTTTTAAATAAAGAAGGTGTTCGATTATTTTTCTATCGCACGCAATATTTACATTCATTATGCCAAATGCTGAAACTGTTTTCTATAACCAAGTCATCTGCACTATTAATACATTCATGCATTTTGGAGACTCACAGAATATGTTAGCAAAGGATTCTAGCATGCTTTACTCTATGCATGTGAAATTCAAATGCCCTGCTTGGGAGAGCAAGTCCTTCATTTCCTTACTAGATACTACTCTGGTTTCTTTCCCATGAAATCATTGATGAGAGAGATTGTTCTCTTGCACCCTGGAGCGAGGAATCATCTCTTCTATTCTCTCTGCTTGTGGTCCGGAATGCTATTATATTTCCTGGGGCTAAAACTCTGACTGAGAGGGCTGCTGGTTTACATAAATAGAAGGTGGCTCTGGAAGGTTCCTTCTTGTTTCTTATTGGTTTCCTGTATCTATTGATTTGTAATTACTTCTAATTATGAGCCTGGAGAGATGGCAATGGATGGTATTCCAGAGAACCCACGATTTCCTACTTCCTGCTCCATCCAAGCACGTAGACCTTCTGGCCACTTGTACTCACCTTATTCCTTCTCCTTGTAAATCTTTGCACATGGCAATTACTTGGAATAGAAGACTTGTTCTTACCCACTTTATATTAAGTAGTTACTTCTATTGTATCTCTCCATAGGCCCATGAACCACTTTTATAGGCTACATCACAACGACAATTACACATTTGTGGTGTGATTATTTGACAAATTTAATTTCTTCTGTTATATAAACCTGTTAGGAACAGACAAGAATTAGTCTATTTGAGTCCACCAGCATATATCTAAGGTGTCCCATTGATCTCATAGGGCCTGGCATAAGAGGTCGTATGAAAAATATGTGTGGAATAGATTAATAGATAGATGAATAAATGGAGTGCATGAATGAATTAAAATAAAACACACAAATATTACATCCATATGTTGTTCCAGATTGCTCTTCTGCTTATAATCCCCTCTATTTTTAAAAATATTTTGATTATCTTCTTCCCTTCATTTTAGAGAGGTCAAGCCCAAACTCCTGCATGATTGTTTTCTCTATTAAATCCTCACTGAATCTCTTCTTTTTACAACTATCACATAACACGTATCTATGTGGGTTTAAATTTTATGGTAGTATTTTTTCCCCACATCTGTAAAATTTGTCTTTGGTATCTGATTATAGGTTATGATGGCACACAGAAATACTACCTACCATGCTACGCACATGGATGATGAATAGCTTTGATGCAATACATTCTGACTTGATAATTCTGCATTCATTGAAATTCTGTCTCAAGCTATATAAAGCAGTGCATTTATGGCTATAGTCTGACTGCTCTACTCTTAAAAGAACAGATCAGGTTGGGTGAGGGTGGGAGATGGGGGCAATGGCACTGTGAAAAGGAGCGTGTCTGTCTAGACCCAGCCAGAAAAAACACAGAGCACAATGTTTGGGATACAGGGAATTGGTTAAGCAGGTTTGAGATAGCTGAAAAAGTGAAAAGGGGGTGCTAAGGTAGCATAGAGATGATAAACATAGGCATCAACTGAAATCCTCAGTGTCGGAAACAGAGGAAAAGGGTTTAGCTTATTAGGATCTAGAAGCCTGGAGGAGGCACTCTATGGAGCCAGGATTCAGAGTACACTGCTCATTGGATGCTGATGCCTTAGAAAGGTCACAAGGAAGCTGTTTCTGGCTGTGAGAAGAAGGTGGGAAATTGGAAGCAACTGCCACTGGAATAAGGTGCCCCCGCTGGGGCAATGCTGAAAGGAATAGAAGCGTTCACACGCTGCCTCTCCTCTCCTGCCTCCAGGCTCTTCATCCAATGGCAGACTACAACAGCTAAAGAAGGAAGAAAACTGTGTTTTGAAGAGTCCCAGCATCACAGAGCAGAGTGTAGATGAGGGAGATCCAGAGCTGACTGGCGATCACTTCATAACTGGCACAGGAGTTTAGAGAGAGGATGAAAACTCCTATTACAATAAACTGCCAAGAATACAAATATTTGGCGAAAGATATGTAACGTAAGTTATTTCTGGTTTAAGCGATTGTTCAAGATGTTTTTTAAAATGACCTTTTGTGGGGGGAAGCCGGGATGGCTCAGTGGGTTAAGACCAGATTTTAATATTGGTAAAGCGGGACACCATTGACGGGGGTGGGGGCGGGGGGGGGGCGGTGGTTCTTGATTAAAAATTTGGTCTATCTCCCGCCGTTCCCTAGCT
>PVKE010001968.1:0-89650 GCA_004027555.1 Craseonycteris thonglongyai
AAAAAAAAAAAAAAAAAAAAAAAAAGGAAACAGAGAAAGAGAGAGAGAGAATGAACTCCCACCAATTCAAAATTAGGAAGGATTAAGAAAGGGCACTTCCCAACCAGCCTCTCTCCTAAAAGAAAAAAATAATCACCTGGAAGTGATAAGATGATATCCAGCAAAAGCCCTGAATTTCTCTTCCTTGAGACGGATTGTAAAATTAGGACAATGTAGCCAGGGAAACACTTCCCCACCAGGCTAAGCTCTGTGATATAACCCTTGTTACACAGACCATTACTATATAACAAGGTCTACCACCAGTGAGTGCCTACACACATACAACTATTCCCTGAGTAAGTAAGTCTTCTTTTCCTGTGGGTCCAAGACCACCTCAACACCAGAAGGACCCCAAGATCAAGCAACACAATGCAAGAATAAGATCAGAGTGTCTTTTCCATAGCATGAAGTGGACTGTTCCTCTTGTGAACATGCACAGAGTAAGGGAAGTCCCAATGAAGCCAGAAGCATGGCCAAGTCAAGGCAGCTGGTGGAAACTGAGCTCACCAGCAAAAAAGCTGGTGGGGGTTGACCATCAGTGGTAAAGTGTGAGGGCTCTTCATCAGGTTCTCATCAGTCCAAACTTTCTTGAGGAATCAGCTCATAAGAAATTTCGGTACCATGAAAACGTATTTTAAAATAACCACTTCCTGGCCATTCTGTTCTTTAAAAGGCCCTTCCAAGGTATGCTTCCCTTCCTTCCCATGTACAAGAGGAGAGTGAATGCTAGAGTTCAGCCAGGAAGCAAATGAAAGTGAAGAGAATTCTGCACACTTGCAACTCCTACACCTACAGGTGGGAGGGAGCATGGCTCAGACACTGATTCTTGAACTTCTCTGATGGGGGGAGGGAGGGCACAGCAACCAGATTCCTTGCCTTTCTGGCAATTATGTCAGAAGCTGTTTATCTCCACTCCTTTCAAATCTCCATGTACCACACATTTAAGGAGAAGTGGTATCTGGAAAAGTAGCTCTCAAACACAAGGTTTTCAGCCATCAGGAGGCAATCATTTCCACTGTGCTTACTAAGGCAAGAATGTGGGCTATTATTTTAGGAACATTTTCAACAGCCAGAGTCAAAAAGAAAAGAAAAGTTTCTGCATCCCTCTTTGCTAAGAAGAAAAATAGATTAACCAGAAGATGTGATGCAAGTTTTCTATCAACTAGGACAGTGTATTACAGTACAAAGTGGGCCCAAGACCAGGAGCTGTACAATTGTATTGGGGAACAGAAAGTCAGATTCCAAAATGTACTAATAGAAAAATAAAAAACAATTAAATGAGATTCTTTGATTAAAGTCTCAGGAACAAAAATAATAATAGCAACTTGAAAACAGTCTCTAAATGAACAGAAAAAAATGATAAAAAATAAAGATATTAAAGTTGGAATGTTCGTGAAAATGTCATACAGGAAAAGAAGGATAATTAGGGAATTGAGATCACAAATAAACAGTCCTTTTTTTTTCTTTTTTTTTTTTTAAAGATTTATTTATTGTTTTTGTCAGAAAGAGAGATACAGAGTCAGAGACAGAGAGAAGGGGAGGGCCCAGAACAGTCTCCATAGTTGCCCATCATTGGTTTTTCCACATAGTTTCATTCCACAGGTGGGAGTGGAGCTGCACAGGGCAGGAACTGGGCCAGGGTCTCGCCCCAGTGAGAACTGAACTGAGGGCACTCCCCAGTTCAGCATATGGGTCCACACAGGCCGGGGCCGGGATTCAATCCTTGGTCCCCGGGGCTGCAAAGTGAGCGCTTAACCCACTGAGCCATCTCAGCTTCCCCAAAGACCTTTTTATAAGAGAAAATTTTAGTTGCCCTTTCCCCATTCACCTCTCCACACCTTTTGCATGACCAATATAGAAGCTTTTGCTATCATTCAAGTAGAAAAGCCAAGGACAGTTACAGCGAAACCTTTTAGCCTTCCAGTAAGAAATAATAATTAAAAAGTTAACTAGAAAACATTCCATGTATATACGTAAAAGAATGCTAGATGTAATTTTAAAATAAAAAGCAAAACACAGCTTAATCTAGCTAAAATAGTGGCAAGTTCAGAAATATGTTTTTCCAGTTTAAATAGAAGAATACTTCAAATATCATTTAGAGTGATTCCTTCTGTGCTCCTACCATTGTTGTTACAAGAATTTAGGGTCTTAAGAGCATATTTTGGATTAAATGACCATGGTTTCAAATTCAGGTACGTATATTTTTAAAACTCAAAGCAGCTTCAGAAAGATTGCAGAGAACTAGCAGAGATCCAGAGAGTACTGCAATGTAGCCAAAAAGCTTTGGATAAATAACATCTGGCATTAGTGGTTTGCTATACTTGAGTTTCTCAACTTCCTCTCTGGAGAAACTTAAGTCCCTTTTGGCCTCTCTCTGGTTTCCTTAAAAATGTTTCGGGAAACAGATACTTTACCATCTCCCATCTTCTTTATCTGGAGAAGTAAGGTAGGAATTAACTGATAGGAAACTATGCTGTAGCTACTACGGTAAGTAACAGACATGCTACAGCTCTCGCGTGGGCCCACCTCCGGCTCAACTCCCTGTCTTTTAAATTTTCAGCAGATCTGAAAAGAGCAAGAGGCTTTGGCATCACGCCATGGTGGGTTCCAACCTCAGCCTTACTACTTAATAGCTGTGTGCCCTTGAACAAATGATCTTACCTCCTTGAGCCCCTCATTGTCCTCTCATCCTCCTTCTCCGGTCTTCTGTGAGACATAAGCAAGATTATATGAAAGGGAAACAGCCCCTGCCTGGCACGTGGTAAGCACCTTAATAAATACTAAATTCGCAGAGAATCCCCCAGCTCTGTGATAACCACAAGTCCAGCTGACAGATGGACAGCCTGGACACCAACTTCACGTTACATAAAGTGGCTCTATCTACCACAGCCTGCTCTGCGCCTGGGCCTGGCGGACCTGTTTGTTTGTTTTCCCTCTTTTTCTCAGCTGCTACCCTTTCTGACCTGCTGTAGTCCTTTTCCTTCCCTCATCCACAAGTCTTCAACAAAACGACTATGCAAGAATCTCATACAAACAACAACAACAAAAAAAACAACAACCTAAGGTACCTCTATTTCCATCCCTTAGCTCAACCCACCTGGGATAACCCTTTTCTAACTTATTTTGTCCACTCAAACAAACAAGCCAGAGCTGCTAACTTGTTCAATGAGAAAATAAGCTTCAGAACAATGTCATTTGAAACTTATGCTTGAGTAGATTTTTGTAATAGTAATGATCCTTTTTAACATAATACTTGAATATACATACCTTACTTGACTTTGTAACATAGTTTCCAAGTACAACATTATTCAAGTTATTTTTCGAGAAGGCAGAAAAGAATATCCAAGGATTCTCTAGTTTAAGCTGAGGTTGAGGGTGGGAGGCAGGAAGTAAAATGGCTAAAATTCCAGGTTTGAATTATGTGAAAAAGCACAGTGGCTGTAATGGAAATCATTGCTACTCAAAGTGGTCTACTGCCAGTATACGACCTGTATTCCCAGACAGCAAGGGAATAATGCAGAATGATGCAAATAATACAGAAATTAAGTAGAAGCATTTAGAAACTTTTATAATAATTTGAAAAAATAGTCACATGTATATGGGATAAAATAAAAATTGGGGCTTGTCTTTGTTGCTTTTCTAGTAATTTTCAATTTTTTCATAATTCATCTTCATTGATCAAAAAGTATCAGTTCACTGCAACTTTAAAGTTTCAGAAAGCAGATTCTCTACAATAGCTTTGTTACTGGAAGACAAGAGAGAGAGAGAGAGAGAGGCAGGCATGTTGTGACATGGAGGGCACAAGTTCATGGAGAGTATAAATATATTACACTCTTAATTAGGGGCTAGGTGACACGTTGCTAAATCCACTCTCTCCCAAGGTGTGAGATATCATCCACATAAGGTGAGAAAATAAAATAACAGTCCTCAAATAACCTATTTAAAGCACACATCAAAAAACATTTATACTAAATAGTGTTACTTATTCCTGTCATAAATGTTTGATGAGCATCAAACATCAAAATACTACAATGAAAACTTAATATGAGAGTGTTTGAAAAATCACCCAAAGCTATAACTCTTTGCAAACAACTAATCTCTTATTGTAATGCTTCACTCTCCCAGAACTGCAGAAGGTAGACACAGGTTATGGTAAAGATACAGACTGGGGGGGGGAAACAAAACAATCACATATGTAGAGCCATCAGAAGACCTCTATTTAAAATAAATAAATAAATAGAAACTGGCTGCACTAATAACTGAGGAACTTTCACAACTTCCAAAGGGGTGCCTATGGAATCTCAGTTTTTCTCAGCTGTAAAATGGAGATAATACTTACTTCTCAGGCTAGTGTAAGGACAAAATAAAAAAATAGACGGTAGGGCACTTTTTGAAACTTTGAAGCACAAAGGTTCTCAAAGTGTTGTCCAGGGCCTTTGGGGATCCTTAACGTCCTTTCATGGGGTCTGTGAGATCAAAACTGCTTTCACAATACTAAGTCATTCTTTGCCTTTTTTGTTCTCATGTCCTCACAAACGTAAACTAGATTTGTTCAGAGGTTACATGAAGAATAACAGCCCACTAGATTGAAAGGCGGAAGCAGGCAGCAAACCCAGTGGGCTCCTTGTACACAATACACTGAAGAGATCTGCAAAAATGTAAAGTGTCCTTCATCTCCCTGAATTTCTTGCATGGAAAAATCTATAGACTTTTCATGAAAAAAATAATTAGTTATGCTTAAATGTATTGATAAATATATTAAAATGTCAATTTTAATTTCTAATACAGTCAATGTCACAGCTATAACCCACATGAATAAAGTCTCTTTTGGGGGTCCCTAATAATTTTTAAAATGTAAAAGGGTCATGAGACCACATGATTGAAAACTGTTGCTAAAAGGAAAAGGCTTTGTGTGCACTTTTATACGCTATCCATACACGTAATCAAGTTTGTATTTACTAATAAATATTACTCTAGTATGCAAAGAAGTATCAGGCTGCATTCTGTGTTTTTATCTCACTTCCAAGTCGTCAGCCCAGGAACAAAAAAAAGCACCAAAAGGGCCTGTTTTCTGGCAACCATGTGTCCCAGGTTTCCCGGGCTAGTCTTAACGTCAAAATGTGTTTCCAATTTTTCCCATCAACCACAAAAATGTTCCTTATATTTCAACATTTTTGTGTCTTAAATGCATCTCCCAATCTGGTTCTCACACACTAGAATAATCACAAAACACCCTCCCCATTGTGTTATCTGTAATTATATTTAAAATACTTCAGCACAGATCCTATAACAAATGCCTGTTGGTGGGTTCTGACCCCCACCCCAGGAATGAGGGTTACTCCAGCTGAGAACACACCAAGTGTACTTCATTAGCATCTGAAAGCTTCCAAACAGAAGGAGACACTCCAGAGTGAAGGAGTCTGAATTTTTCCTTCTCTCTCATAAATACCAGAGGCTTTGTTAATTAGCAAAATGGAAGTTAAATATTATTTTTGTGGGTGAAAGAGTGCCGTTTTTAAAATGGAAACTGGCTAGAAATCCTATAGTGCAAGCTTGTCCAACCCTCGGGCCACGGGGCCGCAGGTCACCCAGGACAGCTTTGAACATGGCCCAACACAAATTCGTAAACTTTTGTAAAACATTGTAATATCATTTTGAGATTTTTTTTTTTTTTTTTAGTTCATCAGCCACCGTTAGTGTTAGTGTAGTTTATGTGTAGTCCAAGACAATTCTTCTTCCAATGTGGCCCAGGGAAGCCAATAGATCGGACACCCCTGCTATAGTGTATTCCTGCACTTAGCAGAGCACAAGAATTGAGAAAGTCCAATGGTTCAACTCCTTTGAATTAGCTCCAAAGGCTTTGGATTTCCGGTGTAAAAGATGATGTTCAATCACACTGCTTGATTGAACAACTTCCTTTCTGCCTGTGTGAAGGTCTCAGACAGAGACTCTGGGAGGGCAAAAGGTCAGAGAGCTAGGTCTCACTGAGCTTATGGAATAAGTCAGACTGGCCCCTACTCATTAATAAGGATTTGCATGTAAAGCAGAATTCCATGTGAAACTCATTTTGGTAGTTTACACATTACCTGGTAGTAAGACTATTGAGGAAGAAACCTAGCCCTCACCTACGCTATCTTTTCAGATCATCTAGGCCTCAGAAATGCCTATTCCTTTTTGTCCAGTACTATCATCTAACTGCAAAGAACTGCCTAGAAAGGCTCAGGGATTCTGCTTTACAAAACTAGTATCTTCATTAATGACAAAGAACAAATTCGATTTTCTGTTGAATGAAATTCAGAATCTAATTACCTTTTTATGAGGAATCTAGCAAGAAAATTAGATAAGGGAACAAACATTCATTGACTACTTTAACATGACAACACTGAGCTACTTCTTTATAAAAACGCTAACACTGGACTCAACGTCATAGAAGATGGCAGTTCGTTTCAGGGCATCATTGCACAACCACTAAGACAGCCTGCTCACAATTTATAAAAATAATATTTAACTTCCATTTTGCTAATTAACAGGAAACAGGAATTTGCTAATTTAAGGAAACAGAAAGAAGAGAAAGGAGGGGAAGAGTAGTAGAGAGCTGACGTGGGAAAATACCCAGATTCCAAAATTTGAGCCACATCAAGATGTTGTGCTGTCATTTTGTTTGAGGTAAAATTTCAGATAATACAGAATCCAAAGTCAAATATGAATGATCTGCTTTGGCTTTCTTCCATTAATACCAATAAAGAATTAGCAATAGTAAGCACCATATCTCTCCCATCCCCCCGATAACCAAATTAAACCAAGTAGTCATACGATGGCATACCATATAGTAACAAGAAAACATGCTATTGAAGAATACTTAACAACAACAAAAAATATCCACATTTCACCTCTCTTTCCATCCAAAAGGAAGGTATACCACCAGCTATATACAGCATCGTGTTTTATCCCCCTTTGTCTCTTTTTCCTGTTAACTGATATTATTTCTGTTTACTGATACTTTGATAGGCCCAGTGGAAAAGACAAAGGTTTCTTCTAATAAACCTATGCAACATCTCTGAATTCTCATAACTTTATTTAGAACTGGTCAGCTTGGACCAATCAGAGTGGCTTTCTAAAAACTTGCCATCTATTAAGCAGAAATGATAAAACTGGGAAGTCAGGTTCACAATTTAAATGGTTTGATATACCACTTATAAGCAAGTCTAGAATGTATGGAATAGATAGCAATAACAAAGTAATGGACTTGAGATATTAGTGAAGCAGATACCTTTGCTGGGTACTAAAAACAACCAGAGTCAAGCAAACATTTCTATGCAAGAACAAACAAAGATCAGCAGCAGTATTTTTACAAAACAAAAGCAAGCATGGTATCAGGAAACATTTCACAAACAAAGATAATTAAGTTCCTATTTATTTCACATAAAGCCAGAGCATCTGGAAGAGTCTAACCAAAACTACCCTTGCTACCTATTTGTTTCTGGTTAGGCTGCACCAATGCTAAATTAGCAGTTGGTTTCGTGAGTCCAGGTTAAATGGGTTCAGGTCTGGGAAATACACACATAGTTCTGGTTTAAGTTAAATTTGCTATTGACACATAACTTTCCTAACCTTTAAGTTTCCAGACTGTATTAGCACAAATTAAGCACAAATTCTAAGTTCCGCTGGCTCAAATAGATCAGGGCCAGAAAATTAAAGGAAAGATAAACATACAAAGCCAAAGTAAGAAGCAGTTCTAAAGTTGAAAAGAAGCCTACCAAGATGGGATCAATTGAAATAAGTAACTCTGCATCTGTTCTGAATAGCTCCATTTCATCCTCTTTCAACACCAGAATCATAGCTCCAGTCATCTTGGCTGTTCCTGCCGTCAATTCCCGCCTATCATGCTCAAAGAGTTCATCCTGAAGGTTGGCCAACTTGGAGAACCTTTAAGTCTACCAGGGCCAAACTTTAGAGAGCAGCAAGCCAGGAAAAGCACAATGTGGGCATCACGCTACAGCATGCACTTCAATGTTACAAGGCAAGATAGAAGACAACCTTAGCCAAAGACAACTTCTCTAACCCTGACATCAGAACTAGACACTGCATCAATTGTTTTTAAGTAAATTTTCCTATGAAGGTGCTCTGAACTTCCCAGAACCAAGAAATACATAGGTGTTCCTCTGATTACTCTCTAGCTAAGCGATTACATTGCTCGTTTACTGATTACTACTGTAATCTTCAAAGGCCTGAAGGGTGCTCATAAAAATAAATATTTCCTCAAAAAAAGAGGGTTCCTGACATCCTATTTCAATTGCAGTATAGAGCCTTCAAGATGTTTAAATAAGGCATGAACACATGTTCATGCAAGGGGCACAGCGACAAGAAGGAAAATAAAACTCTATACAAGTATATTTAAAGGGGGTTGAGACTGGAGAACCTCGAGGAAACTGTTAAGGCAAACAATGGGTGATACCATCTCCAATGAATGTTATCAGTTGTATAAACCATTCTACACATAACTTCTTTTGCGTGCTATTTTCCCTCGCCCAGTGTCACTTGAGAAAATACAAACACAAACAGCACTTGCACCACACTTTTACCAAACCTATTTAGGTTCATTTCCCTACCTGTGCTATTTAGAGAAAGAAATATTTTTAAAGTTCAAGCTGAGAATCCTTAAGCCTAAATTAAGGAGTAGAATGTCTTGAACAGTCTTTCTGCAAAAATCTTTCCTTAGGAACAAAGATGGTGAGCCAATGACCCAGCAGCTTTGAGGCAAAATTCCCCATTCCTTAGAAGGACCTTGGTATTCTCATGTAGTTCTTACAAAGGGTGTTCAGACATGATCCTTCCCCTTTCTCTTCTGATAATCTACTGAGTTGAGAGAAGGCGGGTGAGGTGGGGAAAAGGGGTTGAAGCACCAGGAGTAGGAAAAAGTGTGAAGAAGTCCAAGACAAACATGCAACACAAAGACAAGTCCTTACTTCAAAAAAACAAAAAAACCCTGGCTGGATTTTGGGGATTGAGAAACCTCCTGCCTCCTTGGAGTGGATGTGGTGTGCTGATGCGGGCGATCTGTGCACAAGTTTCTCTTCTCTTCTGTTTTTGCTGGCCAGCACTCCTTCTTCCTCTCCTTTCATCCTTGCCAGAAGGATTTCTCAGTTTAAACTTTGGGGTGAAGAGATAACCCGCTGGAACATTTAAATAAGTGCTATATCGTACAGCAAACTAGCTTTAGAAGGCATTGGGACAAATTTGATCTGGGTTTAGGGTGTGATGCTCTCAAGGGGAACTCCTCTTTGAAGGGAACCAAATGTTACTTGTGCAAGGGCATTCCCAAGCCAGAGCCTTCCCTTCCAAATCCTAAAATCCCAGGGCTGTGTTTGGCCTCCCAGTCTGAGCTGACCTCCTGAAAGTACCCGGGATAGTCACTAGGGGTCCTGAGGAAAAAGAGGAAAAGGAGGGATAACCCATGTAGAAGACTTCATTTCAGGTAGTGTGCTAGAGGCTTCTCACTTCTCATCTAGTCCTTAAAAAGCTCTGCTAGAGACAGACACCATTAGCACCATTAAACGTACAGATGAGGAAACTAGACACACGGGGTAAATTACCTAAACTCATGTGACCAGAAAGCTGTTGGGAGCAGAATGTCACTGGCTGCAAAATTACCACTCCAGGAGAGATTTCCTTTTTCTTTCCTTTCATTTCTTCCCCCCCTCAGATCTCCTCGCTGGAGTATTTTGATCACATGATATCTCTCAGCGTTTTCCTCATAGACCACGCCCTTTCCAAGATCCAAGGCTTTCACTGGAAGGTGCCTCTAGAGCCTGAATGTCCCTAGCAGGTTACTTTAGAGTCACATCAGGTTATCTCCTCCCCCAGCAGCCTTCACCACCACTCCAGGCACAGCCATTCAGGGATCCCTAAACACTAGGAACTTAGCAAATGCTATTATAAGTTATCTATAAGCAATTCATTTCTATTTCAACTGAAAACTGCCAATGCCTGTCTTAAGTCACAGCTGGCTATGCAACTCTGGTTGTAGCATTTAGCAGAAAATAAAAAATTTAAAAAAAAATTTTTTTAATTTAAATCAACCAATACTGAAGCATTAAAGTCAAATATGCCAATAATAGGAGAGAGAGAAAATACATATATATTTTTTAAAAGACAATGATTTTTCTTTCTGTTTGTAGCTCTCCTCAAGGGAATTGAGATCTGCACTAAAACTTCACCTTCAGAAAACTTCTAGGGGATGGGTCATCATAGAAAACAAGTGTATAGCCTTACGCAAAACAACAAAATTTAACTTAGCCATTAAGCACAGAATGCGTTCTTTGAATGCATTCAATACATTTTCCCCATCTCTCATAAGGTGCAACAGACATGGTCTAATTCAGGGCATTATCCTGACATTAATGGCAAAGTTACACAACCTCCAAAGATATGAGCGGCAGCAGCCCCAGACTAACATCGGTTTTTACACCTTTTATAATTCTCTCCTTAGGTTTTCAACTGTGTTTCATTCTGATGGTGTCAGAGTAGTTGGCCTGAGTATCCTTTCTCCATGCTTCTAATGTGCCACTTCTAGTTGGCTGTGGACTGAAATACCAAGTAAGCAAACCTGTGCAAACTGTGAATCACAGGATACATACAGGTTCCAAGTAAGTGACTTTCTCATAAATACACGGATAGGAAAGGGTTACCTGCCAAAAAGACAAGACAAGTAGGTGATGGCCATGCAAAGATGGCACCATCACCCATTAATCACTTCTCACAGCAGCCAGAATCTCCAAGGCATGAATGGTGACTACAGACACAGAACTTCTCACTTAGGTAATTCAACTGACCTATGAAATAGGAGAATGTGTTGAGTTATTTTTCCGGCTAAAGCTATTGATAGTGAATACGCACCAGCTGGCAATGACAAAGTAAGTTCTGTTCCTGATGTCCCCAGCCACTTCTTGGTAAGAATGAAGACAATTCAGAGTCAAGATGAGTTTCTCCCTTGAAAACAGTGTTTTTCTTTTTGTGATACAAGAGTGTTGTAAAATGTATAAACATTGTTTGGTTTTAATAAATGGAGAAACTGAATCCCAGAGCCCAGATGAGTTTTAATGAATTAGCAGATAGCTATTACTAATTCCTCTAAAGTTAGGGAAGGCTATTTTTAACCCACTACCAGGCAATTTCATTCTTGTTAATTTTGACATCTCCAAGACTGAAAGTTTTTTAAAAATCAAGTGTTGATGTCAGTATTCATTTATTTGCTCATTATTTCTTTTGTACCATTAGTTATTAGCATGTACTAAAATCTGTATTAGACTTTTAAATATAAGTGATACAGTTCTCCTCCAAAAACCTCACTGTTTGGGGGTATATTAGTTTCCTATCACTGCTGTGACTACCACAAACCTAGTGGCTTAAAATAATGTATTTTTATTATTTACCTGTTCTGGGTCAGAAATCCTAAATGGATCTTCTGGCTCTGGGAAGATTCATTTCTTTATCGTTTCCAGTTACGAGAGGCCATAGGCATACCTTGACTCACGGCCTCTTCCACCATACTCAAAGCATACACAATTCTAACCTCTGCTTCTTTCATCCACCTCCTTCCCTGTTGTTATTACTTTTAACTTCTGATAAGGACCCTGATGATTACACCAGGCCCATCTCCCCAGTTCAAGATCCTTAATTTAATCACATCTGCAAAGTCCTTTTGCCACCTCAAGTAATATATTCACAAGTTCGGGGATTAGGACATGAACGTCTTTGAGGGGCCATTATTCAGTCTCTCACAAGGACACTTATGGAAATAAAACCATGGACCTTCGTAAGAACGCTCCACTTTATTCTTTAAGTCCTTTCTTTGAATCTTAATGACTCTTAACAAAAGTCCTCAAAAGTTTCATTACCTGATAAACCAAGTAACAGTGCAAATGAACCACAAAGTATTACAGAAGAATTAAAGACATGCTAGGGTCCTAACTTTATGAGGTAGATTAACAACAGAACAGGAAACAGAAAAATAAAATGGCAGAGACTCTACAGCAGGTGTCCCCAACCCCCAGGCCACAGACTGGTACCAGCGGGCTAGCGAGCAAAGCTTCATCTGTATTTACAGCTGCTCCTCATCACTCGTATGACCACCTGAGCTCCGCCTGCTGTCAGACCAGCAGTGGCATTAGAGTCTCATAAGAGCAAGAACCCTATTGTGAACTGTGCACATGAAGATCTAGGTTGTGTGCTGCTTTATGAGAAGCTAATGCCTGATGATCTGAGGTGGAGCTGAGGTGGTGATGCTAGTGCTGGGGAGTGGCTGCAAATACAGATTAATGTTAGCAGAGAGGTTTGCCTGAAAAGAGACCATCATAAATCAATTGCTTGCAGTTTCATATCAAAACCCTGTCAGTGAGAAGCAACTGACAACTAAGATGCACCCAGTGGCAAGCTCTACAGTGGCAAGCAAGCTCATGTACCTCTATTGGGCAGCTGCATCTGGTGGCAGGTGTTAAGTCAGAATCTGACACTGATTCTGCATTATGTTGAGTTGTATAATTATTTCATTATATGTTACAATGTAACAATAGAAATTAAGTGTACAATAAATGTAATGTGCTTCAATCATCCCGAAACCACCCTGGTCTATGGAAAAACTGTCTTCCACAAAACTGGTTCCTGGTGCCAAAAAATGCTCTGCTGCCCTACAGTGCAAAACAGTGATCTTAAAACACTGAGAAAGTTCATGTATTCAACAAGGCTGAGAAGTGTATGAAGAATTTTAGAAGCACCTGAAGTACAATTTTTTAATGTTTGACAACATGCTCAATAATGGCTCTAATGTCAAAAGTATCTAGTCACAAAAAAAAAAAAAATTGAAATCTATTAAGCTAAAACCAAGGGTTAACAGTGATATTACTGAAGAGTATTGCTGAACAGTTAAGAGATAATTTTATTTTCCACTTACCCTCTCAACTTTCCTATAATGAACATGTACTATCTTTACAACCAGAAAAACTTATGCTGAAATACAACTTTCGATGTTTTGATAGTTAAAAGTATAAGTTTCAGTTCTCCGAGAATATTTGATTAAATCAGAAACCCCTTTCTGCTATACGGCCAACTAGTTTATTAACTGTTCTAATTTTATGTTTAAAGATCAGTTCTATAATGTTACCAAGCAACATTCTGATTATTAATTAACCCTCTGAGCTTCAGGAAAATGGATGCCCTGGAATTGGTATTTTAATCAGACCATTTATAAATAAAAAAATAAAAAATAAAAAAATACTATTTTAATATGGTTACAATCATATTACAAATGCACACATAGATATGCAATATTTAATAATTAGGCATGTAAATCACAAAGTCAATTGACAGATACAGTCCAAAGAAGGGGAGTACAGGTAGGCCTGACATTATTATATTCAGTCTCCCAAAAGATAAAATTAATCCCCACCTTCTTACTCAGTGAAATTTCATTCATTTATGCACACTTCCCCATTCACAGATGGGGAATACAGAACAGATAAACATATTTACTCATGCATTTCTTATCCCTCTTGCTTTATGGGAAAAGAGAAAGAGAGGAAAAAGAGAGGAAAGGGAAGAAAAGCAGGAAAGGAAGAAAAAAGTAAAAGAAGAGAGGAAATCAGTCTCAGATACTTATCTGGACCAGCCTACATTGCAACTCCTCGTTTTAACAATGCCATCTTCCCCCTTCTTCTATAGGTTAGTCAAAGAAGCTAACACAGACTTCTCAGGGACTTTCAGAATATTAATTTTACACTCTGAAGCAAAGAGAGACTTACTGTGACAAAGGGTTCCCAGTTAAAGAACTCTGTCTTTCCATTACAATTAAGTACAGTCCTCCAGCAATAGCCAATAATGGGCAGGGGATCAGTGGTGTCCAGTTGTTGTGAGGATGAGGGGTGTTCTGCTTCCTCATTCAGAGGCTTGTCCTTTTTTCTAAACCTCCAAGGGGCAGGCTGCATAGAGGCAGAGCATTTTGGCCCACTTAACTGACCAATTCCCCCGAGGGTAGAATGAAAAGACACTCTGCCCGGCATCTGCTCAAAGTCACAAAACTCTTGCACTCCCTGACTGCAAGAAGCCTTGGGAGATGGGAGCCCAGGTCTGTCTTGCTCATACTGTGTTCCTTGGCACATGGACTTAACGGACACAAGATATAGGTCCTTCACATGTGCCTACCTGCTGAAATGCCATAGATGAGGGCTGTTCAGAAAAAAATCAAGCTGTCATCAATATAATGAGAATGGTTACATGGCTGAATACATTCCAGACAGCCTTCATATTAAGTGTAAAGACTAATAAAATCCTAAATCATGTGTCTTTATATCAATAGGGGGTTATATCGTCTTCTAACTCAAGGACATTGAATATTCCCATTATACCCAGGAGATGAATTAGTGACTCTGAAAAGTGTTAAAACATTTGGCTTATGACAAAAGTTTCTCCAATAGTTAGGTGAGTTGAACCAAATCTGTACAGAAGTGAATTGGATAAAAATAAAAAATAAGGGTGTCACAGAAGTGGCCAGCATCCCTATTCTTGAATAATTCCTTCTTTCCCCTTTTAGACCAGTACTATTTAAAATGAAAACAAAATTATACCTAAAAACATGTCATTTCATATTTTATGATCTGGGAGATATATATGTGCTCAACTTTATTCCTAAAAGTACATGATTTCATAGATTTTTCTTAAACAGCCAGAACCACTTAAACCCACATTTACTAAAATCATAGGCAATGGTTATTAGAGCCCCTTCTTATAAAAGAGCAGCACTTTCCTACAGATTAGTGCAAAACCATAACTGGGCCAGTGCTCCCCTGGATGAAGGTACGATGACTTCTACGACCATGGACAAGGGACACTAGCAGCAAACAGCTGCCTCTACCCATGTCCCAGGGCAAAGGCAGAAAAACAGCACAACATCCTGGGTGTCACAGAGGCCAAAGAGTCGGCCCTTTATTCATATGACTTGAGGGGCAGCTTACTGTGCCCTCACTGAGGATCAGGTCCCTCATCGGTCACATGGTATAGCTACATGTCCTGCCCCTGCTTTGGAGACGACTCATAGAAAGTGCCTGCTGCCCACAAAGCCAAGGGGAGCCGCACTGGTTCAGATGCTGCCATGGGCTCTTCTGGCCTTACTCGGGGAGCCAAAACCATTTTCTCATTTACGGACTTGATTTAGAGCCATGGCAAATAAACAATAACTGAGAGCAAAGCACTTTATGAAAGACTTTGCTTCAAAACTGTTTAATTTTTAAAACAGCCCACAAAGGGAAAGGGAAGAGGAACGTTGAAAATGACACAAAATTACTATGCGGTGCCTAGATATAATAAAAATATAAAGCTCAAACAAAGGGATTTTGAATTGAAATCAGCCTAAAGTATGTCATCAGCTTTCACTCACCTCAAACTTTGATCACATAGTTATCACAAAACATCAGAGCTTTTATTTTATTTTTTTCTACTTGAAAGCCAAAAGAAAAAGTTGTACATAATAAAATGTGGCACACGATTCTATCAGTAATTAAATGCATGCCTTTAGATATTCAAATATAGCAAACATTAGGAAAAAAGTTGGCAACTTTTTTCAAGAAATTTCAATAAACTTCGTCACATCACTAAAAATTTTATCACTTATAAAAATGCAATCCAAAGAAAATTATTTGTTTGCTGTTGCTAAGAGACACCAAAGGAAACTTTAAAACATTTCATTGTTTCTGAATTTAAAATTTCATGTATTCCAGAAAACAGATATATACAACCCATGTAATGGCTGCATTTCAATATTAATTATTTTTAGAAAAGTGATTAAGTATGCTACCATTTCTCAGTTTTACAAGTCATTTACAACTCAAAATTTGATATATTTGAGCAAGATGACTACATTCTGAAGATTTCTACTGTATTTTATAGACCTTCAGAAAAACTTCAGTAGGTAATCCTGAATATATAAATACATTATTTTTCAGGGCCCAGGTGTGAATCTGATATTTTTACTACACAAGATGCATTAGGAAGTTAATCATAACAAAGAAGCAATCTTAAGAGACAATTAAGATCTCACAAGCAGGAGACATCCTTTACCAGCCAAGCTGAAGAAATAGGGACCAGATCCACATACTTTAAAACACTGCAAAATGTACAAAATATTTTAAACAGTAATTTTACAACACTGGATGTCCAGCAACAAAGGACGATGATGCCTTAAAGGCAGGAAACAAGCAAGATATTAAACTAAGCTTGCTGTCTCAAGCGTTTCCAGACTGTGGCACAAAGAGCATAGAGCCAGGCAGAGACTGGTGACCTCCCTGAACTGAGGTGAGGGAGCTGGGAGTTCAAGGAGGCTAGAATGCTTAGAGATTGCAGGGCATGGTACTGGGGAGCAGAAAGCTACAAAGACGGAGAACACTGTAGATGTGCTGGCATTCCCCAAGTCTTCAGCTGAACAACTCAAGTGTGTGAGAAACCTACCCAAGAACCACCTGAAAGGATCAGAGGGAATAATCCTCGAAGCTTGCAGAGTCTGGGAATGGCTCCTCTTATTCCTACTAATCAGAGTAATTAACAGGACAACAAGGAGAGTATTGACAAGGGTTTTACCACAGTAGGAGGAAAAACTGGCCCTCAACTAAATGCTGCTCTGGTCCTACCTAAGAAAGTTTAAAAGCAAGACATAAAAGGCTCAAACTCTTTCCAAGTGACTTAACTGCATCACACAGCACAGTTGAAAAACTCAAAAATATCCAGCAGCCACCAAGATAAAAATCACAATGTTTGGCATCTAATCAAAAATTAGTAGGCATGTAAAAGAAGCAGGAAAATACAATCATAATAAGGAGAGAAATCAATTTTAGTAAAACCAAACCAGAACTGTCACATGTTTCAGTTAACACACAAGGACACAAAAAATGGTTCTGCATTCAAAAAGTTCAAGAGGAAAAGCCGGATGGCTCAGCGGTTTAAGCACTCACTTTGCAGTCCCAGCGACCGAGGATCGAATCTCATCCGCAACCCGTGAGAACCCATATGCTGAACTGGGGTGTGCTTCCCATGCAGGAGGGCCCCACTTTGGTTCTCACCCACCACCCCCAGGTTCGGCCCCTGGATCAAGGGGATGTGCCTCCAATGCGGGAGGCCCCTAGCCCAGTTCCCGCCCAGTGCAGCCCCACCCACCTGAGTGGAATGAAATTATGTGGTCGAAAAGTGATGACATACAACTACAGAGACTGCTCTTGGCCCTCCCCCTTCTCTCTCTCTCTCTCTCTCTCTCTCTGTGTCTCTCTGTCAAAAACAATAAAATACATCTTTAAAAAAATGTTAAAGGAAAATTTGAATATTTAAGATATTCAAAAGATTCTAACTGAACTTCTAGAGATAAAAATTACAATGTTGGGGTGAAAAACACTGGATAGAATTAACAACACATTAGATATTGCAAAAAAAGAAAAGGTTAGCAGATTTAAAGTCATAGTAATAGAGAATATCTAAAACAAAACAGTGATAAAAAATACTAGACAACAAGAAGAAAAGATGAAATACAGTCATTGTGACAACATGGATGGACCTTGACATCATCATATTAAGTGAGATAAGTCAGACTGAAAAAACCATGAACCATATGACTTCTCTTACAGATGGAATATAAAACTGAAAGTAACAAAGAAACAAAAACTCACGGACACAGTTAGTAGCTTAGTGGTTACCGGAGGGTAAGGGGAGAGGGGCAAGGGGAGTAGGAAGTGGACTCTGGGTGGTGAGCACACATGCAACACATAGACAATGTAATGTAGAACTGTACACCTGGAACCTATAATTTTTAACAAGCAATGTCACCCCAATAAACGATTAACTTTAACAAAAATAATTTTAAAATTACAGGAAAAAAATAAACAGAGCTTCAGTGAGCTATGCAACAACTTCTAGCAATCTAATGTACATGTAAATGAAATCCCCAAAGGAGGGGGAACAGAAAAAACCGTTGAAGAAATAATGGTTGAAATATTTCTAAATCAGATAAAAACTATAAACCCATAAATGGGAAGCCACAAACATGAAAAAAATTGAGACTCCTTTGGATTTCGATGCCTGGGACATTCTCCCTTGACCTGCAGATTCAGTCATTTAAGATTGTTTTCTTCTTAACCACTCCAAGCATACTGCTTGAATCTGCAGCAAACAATATTTACGTAATCATAATATTGTAAATGTTGCTTCTCAAAAAAGAATTCACAAGCAACCATAAAAGTGACTGGAAAAAACACAAGGGTCCTTCCAGCCTGTCTGCATTAATTATTCTGTCAAACAAATTACTCTCAATTCTAAAGATAAATTTGGCCTTAGAATGACTGAAATTATGCTAACTCTATGGCAATATTCTGTAAGTAATATTTCTTGATAAAGTTTATTTTCCCCCTTATACTCTTAACCAAGTTGCAAAATTTATGCTAAGTGGATTTATGGACCATCAAGAATTTCAATACCTCTAACAGACATTTTTTTCTTCACATGAAATGCTTCAATGCATGACAAAATTAACTTATCATAATACTTTTTTGGAACAGCAATGCAGTTCAAATTGGAGAGGCTGCAAATGAGTAAAATTAATCTTTTTTCTACTATCCATGCCAATAAAAATTAGATAGAATCAAGTCTTCTCATTCAGCAATAAAAGAGGCATTTTAAACAAAACTTGGGAGATATAACTTTCATCCCAAGTTAATGATTTGTCAAAACATAATGTTAACCATCTCCCAACACATATAAATAGGAGTTCCTTACAAATAGCCTTTCTAATTCTATAATTTATAAATCATCCAAATACCCACAATTAAGCAAATAAAATGGAAAAATTTTTAAAACCTATAATTAGATATTCTCCACCCAAACACTACTAACTAGAAATGACTGTTCTGATCCTTAGTGTAGAACCAACCCCATGTTTAGAGAAACTAGGACCAGTTATAGAATGAATTCTCTTTAGTGATAATAATGGTAGTGAAATAGTTCATTTGACTCTCCACCAGCCAAAGTTAGGGGCTATTTAAAAACCAAAACCAGAGCTTTAAAATCACTATATTTGTTCACCAACTTCATCCACTTTCATTTAATTATTAAAACTCGATTTAACAGAGGCTAAGCCCATGTGGCCATCTGTGAGTTCCAGAAATGCCAGGCCAACATTTAGTTTCACATGAGAGACCTCACTAACCCCTATTTTTCAAGCACACACTGAAATTTCCCTTACCAAGGGTTGCTAATCATTATCATGAGAAGAGATGAGAATGCTGATCAACTCATTTAAAATGAACTGCTTCCACATAAAGAAAACCTCATTACCTAGACTCCAGTTTCCCGTTTTTGATCTAGATGATGAGAAGAGAAATTTTGCCTATTTACATTGATGTCTCTAGGACTTCTGCCAAAATTACTGATTGCTACATTTTTTAACCAAATGCATGGTCAGCTTTCTTACTGACACTACACAAAGTGAAGCTGTGAAGCACTAATTAATTCAATCAAATAGGTGACATACCCAGGACCACAAGTAGCAACTTTTAGTATGCTACTCATGTCCTAGGGCCAATCACCTGAAAATAAGCCCAACAGTCTCCATTCTCTTCAGCTGTAAAATAGAATTCTGATATCCATGAAGTTGTCATAACAGAAATCAAGAAGTGCATTATACCAAGTTTCAGAAGTTTGTACCACATCTAAAGTATAATTCAAGCAAAAGTATGAGGGGGAGGGTGGTATCTCAAAAATGCACTTTTCCCCCAAGTCATTATCCCAGATTAAAGCAATTTTAACTCAAATAATGATTTTAAAACTACTCTCCCCACTATCTGTGAGTTACCTATTAGTATATTAGTTCTTTTATGTTCGAAAGGTCTTTGATGTAACTATCACAAGATCTGGACAAATATGCAAATTGAAAATGAGTTCAGAATATACACATTTAGTTATGTTCATAACAGAATTAAGCTTATCAGGAAATAAAATTTTATCATATTAATATGCATTATAGAAAAAGAAGTATATATAGCATAATTTATAGTAAAATTAAATATAATTCTAACAAAGCTGGGGAAGTAAAAAATTCACATGTAGTTCATGTAAGAACTTTAAAAATCAGAGTTGGGGATTCCAGGATGGAACAGGGGGCTGACTCTGCAGTCCTGGGATCCAGGGCTGGAGGCCTTGGCCCATGCAGATCCATATGCTAAACTGGGGTATACCCCCAGTTTGGTTCTCACCGGGGTGAACTCCATGTGGAAACCCCCCGGGCCCAGATCCTGCCCTGCACAGCCCCACGCCCACACCTGTAGAATGAAACTATGTGGAAAACTAATGAAGTGCAGCTGTGGAGATTGCTCTGGGCCCGTCCCCTTCTCTCTGTCTCTCTGTCTCTCTGTCTCTCTCTCTCTCTCTCTCTCTCTCTCTCCCTCTGTGTCATAAACAATAAAAATAAATCTTAAAAAAATTAAAATAAAATAAAAATCAGAGAGTTATACCAAATTAAGTTTTAAAATTAGGTCCTTCATTTTTGCCATATCAAATCCTAATATTTTACGGGTCCAAAACATAAAGTAGTTCTTATCTTGTATATGATTCCTAAGAAACAAACCCACATCTTGCCTGATCCTTAGGGTGGTAGCACAAGAAAAACAAACAAAAAGAAAGAAAATTCAGAAAATGAACAATAAAATAAGAATGCCTGTTTGTCTAAGGTGTTTATAATGGCTGCTGCATTTTAAAAGCGAATATATATATTGCAGGCTCTTTATAAAAAGTATGTAACTACAGAATTGACTGAAGCAATGAAGTTCAACTTTAAGAGCCTAAAATTCTCCAATTTGTACCTTACCTTTGTGTGTAGCAAAAGACAGAGGAAAAGGACTGGATTTAGAGTTTAGACAAATTCTGCTCACGGTCCTACAATAAACCAGGGGAGTTAACTTGAGCTAACCCCTTAAATTACCCTCTCTGAACTTCAGCTTTCCTCAACTGTGGATTTAGTATGACCTCTACAAATCTTCATAGCTCCTTCTGATTCTAAGAAGGCATTAGCAACTCTTAATTCACTCAAGTCCTACCTTTCACTTGTCACCCAATAAGAAAGCTGTTAAAATATTGAGAAAATATAATTCATTTTAATATAAACTATTTTTTAAGTATACATAATAAAAATTAAAAATTTTTAAATAACATTCTTATTTTAAACCATCCAACACAGTTCAAATTGAAATATAAATTATCCAATGTCTTTAATTCTACGGGTCACCATTCCCCCTAAATACTGTAGGTAACCAAGTAGCTAAAACTGTTGCCATACAAAGTATGAACTCCCTCTCATCCACACCCAGCAGACTGACAAATTCAAACTTCTTATTGTTGTTTATTGGCAAGCTTCTAAAAAGCTAACCTTGAAAATGACACAAGAAGCATTAGCATACAAAATCAGCATTAAAATTCTCCATAGTCATTAAAAAAACTCTGAAAGTAGGGCCCCCCCCCCAATACTTGTCCTAATATATTTTACAAGTGTTTTCAGAATACTAATATCTGGAATTAATTTACACAGTGCTCTTCGCACTCAACAAGTTGCATTAATTTCCTACTGCAGCTATAACAAATGACCACAACCTTAATGGCTTTAACATCACACAAATTTACTATCTTACCATTTTCAAGTCAGAAGTTCAAAGTGGGTTTCACTAGGCTGAAGTCAAGGTTTGGGCTGGGCTGCGTTCCTCCTGGAAGCTCTGGTAGAGAATCTTTCTCTGCCTCATTCTGCTCCTAGAGGCTGTTCGCATTCCTTGGCTTGTGGCCCCATCCATCTTTAAAGCCAACTATAATCAGTGGAGTTTTTCTCTAAGTCTCCTGCCTCCCTCTTTCAATTATCACCTTAGTGATTACACTGGGCTCACCTGTATATGGCCAGAGTAATCCCCCTATTTTAAGGTCAGCTGGTTAGCAAACTTAATTCCACCCATAACCTTACCCTTCGCCTTTGCCACTTACAAGCACATTCACAAGTTCTAGGGTTAGGCCATGGACAACTTGAGGAGACTTTCTGCCTACCACAATATCCATTACATATTTATTGAGAAAGCCCACTGATAGTATAAAAACAGACAAGCCCTATAAAGACAGCAGAAAAAACAAAACAAAAAAAAAAAACAGTTCAGTGAAAAAAAGAGAGGGAGAAACACAGAAACACTTAGCAACTAAAGGCAGATGTAGCAGAGATTTTATAAAAATAATATTAAAAATACAAAAGTCTCTAATAGCATGAAGCCACTCACTATTAGAGATAGTAGTTCCACATACTTGAATATCATTTTGAGGAAAGCACCTAGTAAAATATACCACAAAGAATGAGGTCAGAATTTTAGAGCTTGATTGTTTTTTATCTTAAGAGATCATCCAAGTTGTTACTGAAACTAGTCGTCAACTGAATCCCAGAGATACTTTGCTAAGATCACTTAGCTAGGTAATTTTATAAATAGAACTTTAACTCAATTTGTTCATTTCAGGTTAAAATATTAGATGAGAGAGCAAAGAGAATAAATTAAGTTTAGAACAGTACGTTTAAGAAATAAGAGTAACATGTAATTACACTGAAAATACCAACTGCAGGTTTTTCCAATTATAAGTCTTACGGCTTAAATGATTATAATGTTTAACTATTTGGCAAATTCACCCTCATATAATACCCTATTGCTCAAAGATGTTATAAATATTAGACACCATATTACATTCATCTAGGTTACATTATATCATTGAGTTCTTACTACATACACCAGGCAAGTCCTGGGTGAAAGGGATGCAGCAGTAAACAACAACAACAATAACTCTTATGGATCTTCAATTCTTGCAAAGGCTCAAGAGAACAGATGGAAAACAAGTAAATATGTCATACGTGAGGAAGAGGTTGTATTTACTATTATAGGGATATGAAGGAAGGACTGAAGATGTGCAATCTCAATGTCACTTAAAAACAAACATGATGGGGATGCCAAAGTATCTCAGCAGGCTGAGCGCTTGCCTTGCAACTGCAAGATCAGGGGATGAAATCCTGGCCCCAACCCGTGCAAACCATATGCTGAACTGTGGTGCAACTGGTAACCAGTGGGATGATGGCTAAGGTTCTCGCCTCCCAAACGGCAGGCCCCCAGTTTGGTTTCTGCCATGCACAGGCCCCCATTTCCACCTGCATAGAATGAGACTATGTCGTAACTAATGACGTACAACTATAAAGACTGCTCTGTCTCTCCCCACCACACCCCCCCATCTCTCTCACCTTTTCTCAAAACAATAAAATAAATCTTTAAAAAACAAAAACATGATGTGGAATGTTAAGAGTTTATGATATAATAAAGGAGATAAAAGAGCCAACGTCTTAAGAACACTCAAACTCACAAGCATTGTTATAAAAATTGAATGTGAATCCCTTTTTCAAGTCCTAACTAAAAATTAATACCAATTAAAATAAAATCCAATCAAGGCAGTATGGGACTGGCAAAAGAATAGACACATAGATCAATGAAATGGAATAAAAGGCCCAAAAATAGACCCACACAAATACAGGCACAACTGGTTTTTGAAAAAAGCACAAAGGCAATTCAATGTAAAATGAAAAGCCTTTTCAACAAATGGTGGTAGAACAATCGGATACACATATGCAAAAAAATAAAAATTAAAAAAATTAAAAATAAAACTAGATCTAGACCTTACATCTTACAAAAGTTAAGCGAATGGATCATATACCTAATATAAAATTTTAAAACTATAATATTTACATTAGAAAACATAGAAAATCTATATAACCTTGGGTTTAGTAATGAGTTTTCAGATATAATACCAAACAGAGACTGAAGAGACAAGCCAGAAATTAGAGAAAATATTTGCAAAACACATGTTTTATACAAAATATACAAATTTTTTAAAAACAATAAAACAACCCAATTTGAAAAGGAGCAAAAAACTGAACACCTGAACAAAGAAGATACATTATATAGGTGGCAAATAAGCATGTGAAAATATGCACAACATCATACATCATTAAAGAACTATAGATTAAAACAACAATGAGATATCATTCCACATCTATCAGAATGGCTAAAATCCAAAACACTAACACCACCAAATGCTGGGAAAACATGAAGCAACAAGATCTCTCATTCATTGCTGGTAGGAAGGCAAAAGGGTTTGCAGCCACTTTGAAATTTGGGTTGGCAGGTCATAAAGCTAAACACAGTCTTATCATACAATCCAGCTATTGCACCCTAGCTATTTAAATAATTCATTTGAAAATTTACATCCACACAAACACCTGCATGAGAATGTTTATAGAAGTTTTATTCATAATGGTTAAAAAATGAAAAAAGTCTCAATAGGTGAATGTGTAAACAAATTGTAGTCTGCCATTCAATGGCCTACTATTCAGGGGAGAAAAAAGAGTAAACTATATAAAGCCACACAAAAACATAAAGGAGTCATAGATGTATATAACTAAGTAAAAAAATCCATTCTAAAAGAAGGGAGAAGGTGCTGACCTTGGTATCCTTAGAAACAACTGCAATATGTAAGGCTGAAGAAAAAAAGAAGCTGCATATAAGTTCTGTTGATAAAATCATTTATCACAGGGCTTTTATTATAGTAAACAATTCTAAACCACTATAAACTGTACACTACAGCTGAACAATTAAATAGGTGAATGGTGGATTGTGGGAGCCAGATTTCTCACAATTGGAGTTTACCAACAAGCAAGGGGAGAAAGCTCCAATCATCTATGCATTAACAGATAAAAGTATAAACTCGTGTGTAGCTTAACATAGATGCACGTGGATATAAATGGAAATATTGACAAATATGTGTATATATTAATACATGGGTTACTATACACAATACAGATCTTGGTTGTGTCAGCTGAAAAAGACTAGAAGCATCACATCTTGTTTGCTAATACCACTGATTCTGTGGCTGGACAAGGAATATAAAAAGATGAGCAGGACCCTATCTTATAGTGCCAGAAAGCAAGAAAGTGCTCAAAAATAAAAAGGCACAACCATGGGGGTTTGTTAAAAGGACACAGGAGCCAACTGACCTCCCAATAGCCAAAGCTGGAACAAATGAGCAAAAAAATAAGGAAGTATTGCATTAGAACCCGAAGTACAAAATAAATATCTATGGTCCATACTGCTATAAATAAATGATTAAATAAAAATTAAAAGGGGACAAAGAGGTATAGCATAACTCCCCACTCAAGTGTGGACTGCATATGACTTCCTTCCAAAGAGTCCAGTAAGGAAATGGGAAAATCTTAAAAGAGTAACATTACAATGGAGAAACCTGACAAACACTATGTCAGCCATGTGACAAAGATTAACATCAACAGTAACAGGTCATACTGACAGTGTATACCTTTAATATGAGGGAATGAAAGGGCACTTCATCTCTCTGGTCTTTCTCCCCAAAACACATAATCTCAGTTGAATTATTTGAAAAACATCAGAGAAATCCCAACTGGGGAACTTTATACAAAATACCTGACCAGTCCTCCTGAAAACTGTCAAATTCACCAAAAAACAAGAGAAGTCTGAAGAACTATCAGCTAAGAAGAGCCAAAGGAGACATGGCCATTAATGTAACATGGTGTCCTGGTAAAAACGAAGAAAATCTGAATAAAATATGGACTTTGGGTCATAATAATGTATCTTTATTGGTTCATTGATTGTGCAAATGTACAACAGTAGTAGAAGATGTTGATAATAAGGGGAAAATGGATATGGGATACATGGAAACTCTGTACTATATTTGCAACTATTCTGTAAATCTAAAATTGCTCTAAAATAAAGTTTATTTAAAAAACACTTTACTAGGATGACTTATAAATTATTACCAGTGAAGAAAATAAGAATCCTCCATTATTTCTCTAGGTACCAACTTAGCACATCTAAACATCTGATTCATTTCTTAGGAATGAAAAATAAAATAAAAGCTGATACATTTACCAGGCAGGAGGCCAATATGTTATCATTTTTTAAAGTTTCTCCATCATTTTTAAAAAGTACAAACATTCTCTGGATTGCAAAACTGACACTTTAATAATGATTTTTTTTTCCCCTTAAGCATCTGAAATTACTGATAACAGGATAAATTACAAAAATTAGAGAACAGTTCATTTTAGGTAAAACTGAGGTCAACTGGGGCTGTCCTTTGGACCTGGGTTTTTCCTGCAACTACAAGAGCCAGTCAACACTGAGAGCCCCAGAGCTGACTCCTCCGGGACTAGTCACCACACTGTCCTGGCGGAAGTGATGTTCTTCTACAAGCACCACCTGCTAACAGAAATATCAACAGGCTCTACATAGACTCTACACTGGAGTCTGAAAACAGGTGGGTTTATTTGGCCTATATATTTATTTTTTAATCTGAACTTGTCACCAAAAATAAAAATTGGGATTCTGAATGCAAACATTCAAATTTCTATCTTTTCATTTAACAATCGGATGATCTAGCCGTACCTGGCCTGCATTCCCATAGCAATAACCTGATGGAGCAGAGCAGAGGCAGCCCTTTCAGACCAGGCACAGCCTCTTCAGGGGGCGTTAACCCCCACCACTCCCTGTTTTTACCACCCCAGCCCACTGAATTTATTACTTACATCTCAAAAACCTTCCCTGCTATTATTCCTAGAGTCTGAAAAACAATAAGCTTCTAGACAATATCTATAAGCTAATACAAATCACATTATTTTTGTCTCATGACACAGAAGTATTCTGAATTTGTAGGTAATAATAGGCGACCCTACTAAAAATGCCAACACAGAATTGCTTAATTCTGGGTCAGAAAAGAAACCATGGATTAGGAGGGATATGTAATAGATAGAACAAGATACAAAAACCACACACTCTGCTAATTCCCACCTACCTTTAGGAATCTAGAACAAATAATGGGACGGTCAGGACACAGAGAACAGCAGGACTCCGGGCACTAGTGTGGACTTCTCCTCTTGGAGTTGTAATCAGGGGCAGCTAAACTGGGTTGTTGCCTATAATGCTAACGCTTTAAAGGCTCTAAAACCTCTCGTGTAATAACATATCACCAAATGCAATAAAACAGAGAAAATGGGGGATGCCAGGACGGCTTCATGGGTTGAACGCTCACTTTGCAGCCCTGTGGTCTGTGGAACAAATCTTGGCCCCAGCCCATGTGGACCCATATGCTGAACTGGGGTGTGCTCCCAGTTCAGTTCCCTAGCCGGGTATGCTTTCCATGTAAGAGGTCCCCAGCTAGTGGGGGCGTGCCTCCCATGCAGGAAGCCCCCCAGCCCAGTCCCATGCCCAACTATATCAAAAACTAAAATACCGTACAACTGTGGAGACTGCTCTGGGTTTTCCCCCTTCTATCTCTCTCTGTCTCTGTGTTGAAAACAATAAAAATAAATCTTTAGATAAAAATAAACAGAGAAAATGGTTATTTATCAGAACCTGACTCAGAGAGGATGCTGTATGCTTTGGAGAAAATAACTAGATAACCTTCTTTAGACAGACAATGAATTCCACAAAGGACATGTAAAAGGAGTGTTCTACAGAAAGCAGGATTAGATCAATGGTAGGATGGGTTTGCTCTGTGAGCTGAACTTGGGCAACAGCAAAATTTCTTAAAACAAGAATAAAAAGCCTGAAGCTGCCAGCAGAGGGCTAACTTCTCCATCCTTCCCCCATGCAGTGCCTCACCTTCCCAAGCAACGCTCGTCCAACAATTATCTAAAAAATATGTGTCAAACCATTACCCTGAATGGAGCATCCAATTATCCTGACATTTCCTATTTCCATTACGGTATATAACTCCAATAAAGTTAAAGAAAACACTTGAAGTCAAGCTAGTTCATGTTAGTCAAAACTATTCAAATCCAAGAGAGAGATCATGAGCAAATCTCAGATGCAGAAAAACAGTTAATATCAAACTTTATACTTTTATATCTAATAAAGGAGTCACAAAATATTGTTTCAATATTGAAACAACTCTAAAGTAAATCAAAGTTGAAATTTTCTATTTTAAACTTTAAGAACAAAATTTTCTTAAAAATATATCTACATTTAAAAGGATAACTTTTAAATCAACTTGTAAGAGCAGATTTATGAAAAGTATAAATATGAGGGCTATCCAGAAAGTGCTCACGTAACAATCCTCATTATAATAATGGCTGAATTTTTTTACAGACAGCCCTTGTATAAGTATTTCTTTAAAAACCAATACTACAATAGCACACCTATACATCTTACACTAAAGATGACTAAAATAATCTAAAAGGCAGAGCAAAAGTAAGCAGCATAATAGCCATATATTGGCCATATCTTATTTTTACAGTAAAACAAGTGTCATTTACAAAATACCTGCAGTACCTAAGGACACTTTAAATAATGAAGTTATATCTTCAAAGTAAATTGTTTCTAAACATTTAATTTTGGGGAAGCTGGGATGGCTCAGTGGGTTAAGCGCTCACTTTGCAGCCCCGGGGACGGAGGACTGAATCCCAGCCCTGGCCCGTGTGGACCCATATGCTGAACTGGGGAGTTCCCCCAGTTCAGTTCTCTCTCTGTCTCTGTATATCTCTCTCTGTCAAAAACAATAAAATAAATAAATAAATCTCTAAACGTTTAATTTGGAACTGAATAATCTGAATCAGCCAACTTGTTTTTCAAATAATTTATCCATTCACTTAGCCTTTATAAAGTTTCTCCAAAGTACTGAGGTAGCATATTTGCAGGTTAGAAACACTAGTACTATAATATTAATACACCCTTATATACAATCTTTACTATCTGGTCATATCATTTTCTAGAATGTACATATACAACATCCACTAGATAATTTACAACCTAGAATACAATAAGCTTTCTGCAATAATTCACAAATAGTGAAGAACTAATTTTATTAGATTGAGAGAGCTTCATCATATAAAAGATCTAGATGTCATATATCAAGACAATGGGTCCCACTAAAAGAAACCAAATACGTAAAAGTTTAAATCTATAAAATACAAAAATTAGGCATGAGTTCCCACTCCCAAAAGTAGGCTTCACTTTAGAAAAATCATTCACTGTATTTCTTTAAATAGTGACAACACATAATACATTCAAATTGATATTAGAGGAACAAGAGTTAATAAAATGTGTTTCAATGCATGCATTACATTTTTTTAAATCTATTTTTAATTGTGGTAAAATACACATAACATATAAGTTATCATTTTAACCATTTTTAAGAGTATAACTCATTGGCATTTAGTACATTCACATTGTTGTGCAACCATCACCACCATTATCTCTAGGACTTTTCATCTTCCTAGTTTGAAACTCCACCCACTAAATACCAACACAAGTTCCTTTTCCCACCAGCTCCTGGTAACCACCATTCTACTTTATGTCTCTATGAATTCGATAACTCTAGATACCTTAAGAGGAATGATATAAGAGGAATGATACAATACTTGTCCAAATATAACTGGCTTATTTCACTTACCATAATAACTTCAAGGTATTGTAGCATATCAGACTCCAGAGCTCCCAAATAGTTATATGAGACAGATTTTGTACAATTGTCTGGTTATAACACATATGTCTGGTACAATTGTCTAGGCGGGAACACAGATCCTGGTGCTTCCTACTTCTGCCATCTTCCTCCTAACTACCCAGTCCATTCTATCACATTTTGTAAGTTCTATGAGAATACGGTGCACGTCTACCTACATAGGAACACTTTTTATATCAAATCAACTAAAATGGCAGATATTTTTATATTTTAGACATTATTATGAAGAATGTACCTTTTTTACTTGTTGCCATAATTATATAGCTAGACTATTTTAAAATTCAATTCTAACCAAAGTATTCTTCTTTCTAAACATCAAGAAATAATATTGCAAAATAGAAACTGAAAATATAAGTATACCTCACTTTATGACAAATTCTTTGAAAACCAAGGAAAAATTTGTAACAAAACCACAAATGTAATTCCAAATAAATTCCCTTAAAAGTTTTTTCCTGTGAAAATTTACGTCTCGTAATATGTTTTCTTCCATATCTTTAAAACTGAGATTAGAAAAATGGAATCATTTGATAAAAAGAGAAACAAAAATCTATGAGAAATTCCACTTCCAGTAATGACAGACCAAGTAATAAAGACCCCCTCCACTGTGGTTCACTGGAAAAGACAAAGATCTAATGAAAGGAAGAAAGAAAGAAAGGAAGGAAAGAAGGAAGGGAGGAAGGGAGGGCGGGAGGGAAGGGAGCAAAGAAAAAAAAGTATCTGCTTAGAGACATTAGAGAATTAGAAGAGATTGAAGAATTGCTAAGGCAGGATACAATGGAGAACAGAAGACCAGGAAGGTGAGGGCAGCATCTGGGGCTTTTTCCATGGGAACATGTGCTGATTTAAGGGGAAAGCAGGGGAAGCCGGGATGGCTCAGTGGGTTAAGCGCTCACTTTGCAGCGCCGGGGACCAGGGATCGAATCCTGGCCCCGGCCCGTGCGGAACTATATGCTGAACTGGGAGCTCCCCCAGTTCTGTTCTCTCTCTGTCTCTGTATCTATCTCTCTCTCTCTCTCTCTCTGACAAAAATAAAAAAATAAATAAAAATATATTTTTTTTAAAAAAGGGGTGGGGGGAAGCATCTGAGAATCCAAGTCATGTTATTGACAACCTCTCAGCTAAAAGCAAGAGTCAGGCATCAGAGTTATGTAAAATTACATTATATTACATCGATGTGTCACAAAAGTTACCCATCCAAACAGCCAGCAAACATGTGAAAAGAGGCTCAACCTCTTTAATACTTATTAAAACCAAAATGAAATGCTGCTATATATTTAAAACCACAATGAAATTCTCACCAGAATGGCTACAAAGAAAAAGTTTGACAATACCTATTATTGACAAGGTTATGAAGCAACTGAAAAACTCTTTAGATTACTGGTAGAGTGCAAGTTGGTATGACACTTTTGAAAACTAATTGGCAATATTTTCTAAAACTAAACATATTCTTACTGTATATCATTTCGCCTTTAGGTACATACCCAAAAGAAATCAGTCCACCAAAGGACATGCACAACATCATTCACAACAGCTTTATTCATAACGGCCAAATGATAAAAATAACATAAATAAAAGTCAGAATAGATAAATTGTGACATATGCATTCAATAAGATACTCCAGAGCAAAAAGAGAAAAAATGTGCAGTAATAAACATGTTCAGATAAAACTAATCTCTAGCATAAACTGTACCAAAAGTAATGTTAAAGGAATTTTTTCAGGATGAAGGCAAATATAACAAAGAAACTTGGATGTTCAGGAAGAAATGAAGACCTCAAGTAATGGTAAATATATAAATAGATTCACAAATATGTTTTTCTTCTTAATATCTTTAAAATACATTTGGCTGTTCAAAACAAAAATTTTAACATTGTACTATGGGGTTTATAAAGTAAGTGGATATAACACATATGACAACTGTTTCATAAAGGATGGAGGATGGAGATAAATGAACTAAAATGGTTGCAACGCCTTTCCTTTTACATGAAGTGGTACAATACCTTTAAATAGACTGTGAGACTTTGAGGATCTATAGGGTACTCCTACAGCAACCATTAAAAAAAAATTTTTAAATTTAAAAAGCTATTGCTAAAAATCTATTAGATAAGTTAAATGAAAATTTTATAACTAATCAACGCAAAAGAAGTCTGGACTGGAAAGAAACAAAGAACGTGCAATTATACACTTGTCCAAACCCATAGAACGTACAAGAGTGAATCCTAATGTAAACTATGGACTTTGGTTGATTATAGTGCATCAATGTAGGTTCAGCAATTGCAACCCACTCTTATTGGAAATGTTTTTAATGATTTTATAGGTAAACAGAATATGGGAAATCTCTGTACATTCTGCTCAATTTTGTCATGAACCTAAGACTGCTCTAAAAAAATAAGCTGATTGAAAATTAAAATAAAAACTGACGAGACAAAAACACACAGTAAAATTATAGTTCTAAATCTGACTATATCAATAATTACATTAAATATTAGCTGAAATGAAACTCTTCAATTAAAAGGCAAGGATTATCAAGAGTGGAAAAGATAAACTATGGCCTGTTCATTCCATAAAAAGCATTCAGCAATGAAAATCAATTAACTATATCCATTTATAATATGGATGAATTTAAAATTTTGAGGGAGGAAGAGCCAGACCCAACAGATTATGTATTGTATAATTACATGAAGTTTAAAATAAGGCAAAACCCAACAAGATATATAGGGATTCATATACATGATGGTAAAACTACTGGTATATAGCGAACTATGATAGATATTACCATATAAGTGAGGAGAACTGTGACCTTCAAAAGCGAGAAGTCGGTATGAAGGAAGTACTTCTAGGGTACTGACAGTATTTTTTCTTTCTTGACCTCAGTGGTATAATTCCTTATTTTACATTTGTTGTATCTGTGTTATACTTCACAATTTAAACTGTTAAAAACGAAAGCAAAAATTATTCCAAACTGATCGACCAGATTATTTGAAAACTAAAAACTGTGGGTTTCAAAATGTTAGAAAAGAAACAGGCAAAATAAAAACACAAAAAGGAACCTATTTCGAAATGGCACTGATGGTGATGACACACAAAATAATTCTACCCAAAAAATTAAGTGCCACAAAATTCTCAAATTCATAAACATAACAAATCATATAAGGTTCCTTGATTAGCTACTTTGTAAATATTAAAGTCACATTTTAGACTAGATACGGGTAATACAAATTGACCAAATGGGTAGGTAAATTTCTCCAAAAGGCTTGGGCTCTTCACTACTCCAAAAACTTTATAGCCTCACATTAAACACCTTTTCAATGACATTCCTTGCTATATTTTGAGGCACTAGAATACTGGACAACTTAAATAGCCAATAATATGACTGAATGCTAGCTTTATATACCATATGTTTTTGTTTTCTTAATTAAAAATTATTATGAAAATCATTGGTCAGGCCAGTTTAACAGCCGCCACTTACAAAATTCAAATAGGTATAGACTTGTTCACCCAAAGATTAATCTCTCCCAACTTCCACAGCAACAATATAAATAAGAAAAACTAACATTTTTAAGTAGCTTTCTTCTTCTCTATCTCTTAACTCCAATTTTCCAGTCAGAGGTCTGAGTAGTCAAGGTGTGTTGCGGCATGGGCTGGAAATACTAGCGCTGGGTATAAGTTTACTCAGACATGGGTAACCTGCAGACCATGGAATGCTGAGGGAACGAATAGCTTTCAAGTGTCCCTTCTACTGTTGACAAAATGAGCACAATATAAAGGCACTTACACACCTTGGGGCACTGGAAAAACTGGTCATTTGAAGATATCTGTTTCTAATCTCTAGATAATTTAAATGCAATACATGTAATAATACATGTAATTTTGAGATTTTTTTATTTTTTTATTTTTTATTTTTTGGTGCTGGATGAGAGTTGGTTTGTTTGTTTCTGATTCCACTTTTCCAATCTATTAGTTCTCCAGTAGGCTCAGGTGCTAGTACAAATTGCACAAATTCATAAACTCCTGAATAAGAAAAGGTCTCTGTATTGATGCAAAGTAGGGTTGGAGGCCCTGGATCGGCCTTAGAAATCTAACTGCTTCATCACCATAGCCAACCTTAATTTCTCAACTCACAAAATTGGAAAACTAATTTCTTAAGAGTGCTTTTGACAGATTAAGAAATGTTAAAGTGTTCTAAAAGTAATTATGTATTACAGCTAAATGCTGATTTATAACATAATAGAGGAAAATATTTTATTCCTTTGTTAATGCTGCCATAACTGAGTACCACAAACAGGATGGCTTACCAGATACTTACTGTCTCACAGTTCTGGAAACTAGAAGTCCAAAATCAAGGTACAGAAGGGTTGGTTTCTTTGGAGGTCTGTAGGGATGGCCAGGTTCCCCATATATCTATCTCTTAACACTGTCTTAACTCTATGTGTGTCTGTGTCCAAATTTCTCCTTTTATATAGGACACAAGTCATAATGACTTCACTTTAATTTTATTGCCTATATAAAGACCCTATCTCCAAACAAGGTCACATTCTGACATTGAAGGTTAGAACTTCAACATACCGGTATGAATTTTGGGTGGACACATATCTATACCAATCTATAATACATGTACACACGTATATGTGTATACTATACATGTATGTATTATGTATATGTATGTATATAACTAGAACCACTTGTCAATTATTGAAAATTTAATTACAGAGAATAACATTTTTCATAGGTGGAAGCGCCTTATAACTCTCTTAATGTGTATTTGTAACACAGTGTATCACATTTCTATTTCTTTCTAGAACCATAACACAGATCATACACATACATCCATGTTTCGTTGCTAAACAGAGGAGTTTCGAGCCAAGTAGCCCAAAATAAACATTCAAAATAGGACATATTTTCCAATAGAGGTAAAGATTAGAATGTAACCAACAGGAATGTGCAAGCCAGCAATAATTCCATTTAGTAGCAGAGCCAAACCATGATAGTCTACTTTAAAAATATGGAAACTTGAGAAAGTGATTCTGTTACAATTGTTAACTATGGAATGCAAGAATGTTTCTTTTAAACTTCAAGTCAGAAATCCATTTTGTATATTTATTTTTAAAAAAGAAACGTCTATTCAGCACATTTGGGATTTGAGAGCTTGAAAATAACTGAATCCTTTTTCCTGTTATGTGCATGGTAATACCAAATGTAAATGCTATTATGAAGTTCCAGTTACCGCAGGATTCTGCCTTCATGCAGACTTATTTTTATGCATATCTCGGAAGGAAATACCCGTGGCTTAGGTTTCAATGGATGAATGCTTCCACCCTTGTGAAATATAGCAAGTGCTTGCCTTTGAAGCTTCTAACAAAGATGAAAAACCAGTTCGACTCTTTAAGAGCCTTTGCCCTTTCATTTTTAAATCTTCTAAACAGTTTTTAAAAGATCATGCCTGCTCATAAACACAAATCTGTCCTAGTAGGTAAAAAATCAGATAATAACAAACAAGGTTTTTTCTTTTTTATAGTATTATTGTGGTCAAAAACACATCACGTAAAATTTACCCTCTCGACCATTTTTAAGTGTGCAGTGCAATAGTGTTAACTATATACACGTTGTACAACAGATTTCTATAAGTTTTTCATCGTGCAAAACTGAAACTCTATATTCACTGAACAACTTCACTCTTCCCTCAACTCCCAGCCCCTGGCAACCACCATTTTACTTTGTGTTTATATGAGGTATATATGGGGTATATATATATATCGTATACCACATTTTCTTTCTCAATTTATCTACTGGTGCACATTTAGGTTGCCTCCACCTACTGCAAATAATGCTGCAATGAACATGGATGTACAGATAACTCTTTGAGATGCTATTTTCAATTCTTTTGGCTATATACCCAAAAGTAGGATTGCTGGATATATGATAATTCCATTTTTAATTTTTCAAGGAACCCCCATACCATTTTCCATAGAAGCTGCACCATTTTATAATCCCACTAACAAGGGTTCTAATTGTTCCACATCCTTGCCAACACTTATCTGGTTTCTGATAATGGTTATTCTAACAAATGTGAGGTGTTTTCTCACTGTTGTTTTGAATTGCATTTCTCTAATTATTTGATGTTGAGTACCATTCATGTTAACCATCTGTATATCTTCTTTGAAGAAGTGTCTATTTCAGTCCTTTGCCTATTTTTTATTATATTGTTTTTTGTTATTGAGTTGTAGGAGTGCTTTCTATATTATGGAAATTAACTGCTTATCAGACATATTGTTTAAAAATTTTTTGTTCAATTTGTAGGTTGTCTTTTCACTCTGTTGTTTGCTGTGCTGCACAGAACTTTTTAAATTTAATGTCATCCTATTTGTCTATTTTGTTTTGAGGTGATTGTGTTTTTGGTGTTATATTCAAAAATAATGACCAGGGGAAGCAGGGATGGATCAGAGGGCTAAGGGCTTGTTTTGCAGCCCTGGGAACCAAGGATTAAATCCCGGCCCTGGGCCATGCAGCCGTTTGGCTGAACTGGGGTGTGCTTCCCATGCAGAAGGCCCCCAGCCCAGCTCCCGCCCTGAGCGGCCCCCACCCGTGTGGAACCAAAACCATGTTGAAAAACTGATGACGAACAACTATGGAGACTGCTCTGGGCCCTCTCCCCTCTCTCTGTCTCTCTCTGCCTGTCTCTCTCTGTCTCTGTCAAAAAATAAAATAAAATAGGGGAAGCCGGGATGGCTCAGTGGGTTAAGTGCTCATTGAGCAGCCCCAGGAACTGAAGATCAAATCCTGGCCCTGGCCTATGTGGACCCATATGCCGAACTGGGGGGTGCCCCCAGTTCAGTTCTCACTGGGGTGAGACCCTGGCCCAGTTCCTGCCCTGTGCAGCCCTGCACCCACCTGTGGAATGAAACTATGTGGAAAAATAGATGACGTGCAACTATGGAGACTGTTCTGGGCCCTCCCCCTTCTCTCTCTCTCTCTCTCTCTCTCTCTCTCTCTCTCTCTCTCTCTCTCTCTCTCTCTCTCGTCAAAAACAAAAAAATAGAATAAAATAAAATAAATGGCCAAATCCGAGGTCATGGTGTTTTTCTTCGGTGTTTTCTTCTAGAAGTCTGATAATCTCAGATCTTACATTTAGGTCTTTATAATCTATTTTGAGTTATTTTTTTGTATATAGTCCAAGTGAATTCCTTAGCATGTGAATATCCAGTTTTCCTAACACAATTTGTTGAAAAGACTATTTTTCCACATTGTGTAGTCTTGACACTTTGGTCAGAGATCATTTGACTATATACGGGAAAGTTTTTTTCTGGGTTCTCTACTGTGGGTTCCATTGGTCTATGTGGCTGTTTTCATGCCAGTGCCACATACTCTTTTGATTACCATAACTTTGTAACATGTTTTGTTTTAAAATGAGGAAGTGTGAATCTTCAAGCTTTGCTCTTCTTTCTCAACATTGTTTTCATTGTTTGGGGTCCTTTGACATTGCATATGAATTTTAGAAGGTTTTTTTGTTGTTGTTTTTTTTTCCTATTTTTGTAAAATATTACATTAAGATTTTGTTAAAATTTGCACTCAATCTGTAGATCACTTTAGGTAATATGGACATTTTAACAATACTAAGTCTTCCAATACATTAAAATGCAGTGTCTTTCCATTTATTTGTGTTTTCTTTAATTTCTTTCAGCAATGTTTTATACTTATCAATGTGCAAGTCTTTCACCTTAGTTGTTTATTCCTAAGTATTTTATTCTTTTTGATGCTACTACAAATAAAATTGTTTTCTTAATTTTCTTTTCAGATTGGTCATTATTAATGTATAGAAGCACAATTGATATTTGCATGTTGATTTTGTATCCTGCAATTTTGCTGAAATCATTTATTAGTTTTAACAGTTTTTTTGTGTGTTTGTGAAATCTTTCTATGTGCAAGATCATGTCATCTGCAAACAGAGGTAATTCATCCTTTCTTATTGGACCCTCTTTTTTCCTTTTCTTTTTTTTTTTCTTGCCTGATTGTTCTGGCTAGAACTTCCAGAACTGAAAGAGCAGACATCCTTGCCTACCTCCTGATCCTAAAGGAAAAGTTTTTTTTAGTTTTTCACCTCTGAGTGACATTGGCTGTGGGATTTTCATGCATGGTCTTTATCATACTGAGATAATTTCCTTCTCTTCCCAGTTTGTTGAAAGTTTTTTATTATGAAACAATGTTGAATATTGTCAAATACACATTTTGTGTCAATTGAAATGACCATGTGGATTTTGTCCTTTATTCTGTTAATGTGGAATATTATATTTATTGATTTTCTTATGTTGAACCATTCTCAAATATCAGGAATAAATCCCACTTAGATGTGATGTATAATCCACTTAATATATTGTTGACTTTGGTTTCCTAATATTTTGTTGAGGATTTCTAAATAGTCATCAGGGAAACTGATTGGTAGTGTTCTTTTCTTATAGTATCTTTGATTTTGGCATCAGAATAATGAGACACTCCTAGAATAAGTTTGGAAGTGTTCCCTCCTCAATTGTTTAAGAGTTTGAGAAGAACGGGTATCAGTTATTCTTTAAATATTTAGTAGCATTCTCCAGCACAGTCACATAGGTCTGGGCTTTTCTTTGTTGGAGGTTTTTGAGTACTGATCCAATCTCCTTACTAGTTATAGCTCTGTTCAGATTTTTTACTTCTTCATGATTCAGTCTTTGTAGATATATATATTTTTAGAAATTTATCCATTTCTTCTAGGTTATCCAATTTGTTGATAAAGAAGTGTTCATAGTAGATATTTATAAATGTTTATTTCTGAGACATCACTTCTAACATCACCTTTTTAATTCCTGATTTTTTATTGAGTGTTCCTTGTTTCTTAATGCAGCTTAGAATTTGTCTTTTCAAAGAACAAACTCTTATTTCTTTGATTTTTTTCCAATGTTTTTCTATTATTTCACTGATTTCTGTTCTAATCTTTATTTCATTCCTTCTACTAACTCTGGGTTTAATTTGTTCTTCTTTTTCTACTTCCTTGAGTTGCAAAGTTAGACTATTGATTTTAAAATCTTTTTTTTTCAATACAGGCATTTATCACTATAAATTACATCTTTGTACTGCTTTTCCTGCATCCTATAGTTTTGCTATGTTGAGTTTGTTTTCCATGCTTTACAATATACAATATTTTCTAATTTCCCATGTTTCCTTCTTTGATCCACTGATGTTCAGCAGTGTGTCATTTAATTTCCACATATTTGTGAATTTTCCAGTTTTCCTTTTGCTATTGATTTCTAATTTTGTTCTACTGTGGTCAGAAAAGATACATAATATGACTTCAGTCTTCTTAAATTTGTTAAAGACTAGTTTTGAGGCCTAACATGTGATCCATCCTAGAAAATGTTTCCTATCCATTTGAGAAGAATGTGTATAGTATTGTTGGATAGTGTGTTCTGTATGTCTGTTAGGTCCAATTGATATAGTGTGGCCCAAAAGTAGGTATAGAGTATAGTTTTTATTTTGGTGTGTGTCACTGTGTATGTGTACCCATATAATCTGTTATAATGAATTTCATTGATTCAACTGTATACTGACTTTAGGGCTACACTATATAGTGTTGTTCAAGTCCTTCCTTGTTAATCATCTGTGTGGTTGATCAATCCCTTATTGAAAAGGGGGTGTTAAAATCTCATGCTATTATTGTATTACTATTTCTTCCTTCAATTTCATCAGTGTTTGTTTCATATAATTGTGTGTTCTGCTGTTAGGTGTATATTTTATAATTGTTATATCTTCCTGGTGATATGAGCCTTTTATCATTATATAATGACCCTCTTTGTCTCATGACAGTTTTTGACTGAAGGTTTATTTTACCTGATATAAATACGGCCACCCCCGCTCTCCTTTGGTTACCATTTGCACAGAATATCTTTTTCTATCTTCTCATTTTCAGCCTATATATGTCCTTACATCTAAAATGAGTCTCTTGTAAAGAATATATATTCAGATCATGGCTTTTTTAAATTCATTCACTCTATGTCTCTTGATTAGGAAATTTAATCTATTTACATTTAAAGTAATTACTGATAGAAAACGGGTTTCTACTGCCATTTTATTAACTTTTTTTTGGATGTCTTATAGGTGTTTTAAACCTCTTTCCTCTCTTGTTGCCTTCCTTTATGTTTATTGATGTTTTTATAGTGAAATGTTTTGATTCCTTTTTCATTTTCTTTTATGCATCTTCTATAGGTATTTTCTTTACCAGTAAGCTTTACCTTTTCTTATGCTTCTCTGTTACTATACAGCGTTCTTTTGTTTCAACATAAAGGACTCCCTTTAACAATTCTTAGAAGGCACATCTAGTGGTGACAAACTCTCACAGCTTTTACTTATCCAGGAAGGTCTTTATTTCTCCATTTCTGAAGGACAGTTTTGCCAGATATACTATTTTTGGTTATAGTTGTTTTTTCTTTCAGCATTTTAAATATATTCCACTCAACTTCTGACCTGTAATGTTTCTACAAAATCTGCTGAAGCTCTTATGGGCACTTCCTTGCACATAATGACTCATTTTTTTCTTCTTTCAAAATTCTCTGTCTTTGACTTTTGACAGTTTCATTATAACATGTCTCAGTGCAGACTTGTTTGGGTGCATCCTAATTGGAGTTTTTTAATTTTCTTGAATTTGGATGTCAGTTTCCTTCCTTTGATTTGGTAAGTTTATTGCCATTATATGCTCAAATAAGCTCTCTGCTCATCTCCCTCTTCTATTCTGGGCCTCCCATATTGGTTATATTGGTCCATTGATAGTATCCCATAAGTCTCTTAGGCTTTTTCCACCTTTCTTCATTTCTTTCTTTCATTCCTCTAATTTTAATAATTTCAAATGAATAGTCTTCATGTTTACTGATACTTTCTTCTGTTTGCTCAAGTTGATACTGAGCCCCTCTAGTTAATTTTTTAATTCAGTTACTCTATTTTTCTACTCCATAATCTCTGTTTGGTTCTTTTTTAGTTTCTATCACTCTATTGATATTCTCATTTTATTCATGTTTCGCTTTCTTTATTTTCTTGCCTAACTGTATTTTCTTGAAGCACACTGAGCTTCTTTAAGATGATTATTTTGAATTCTCTGTTGGGTAATTCATGAAACTCCATTTCTTTTTAAGATTTATGTTGTTGTTTGAGAGAAGGTGATAGAAAGAGAAAGAGGGAGGGCCCAGATTAGTCTCCACAGCTGTACATCTTTTTCTTTTTTTTTTTTTACAGTTTCGTTCCACACAGGTGGATGTGGGATTGCACAGGGTGGAACCGAAATGGAGACCTCCCTCATGGGAGGTGAGAGCCTTCACCATCATCTTAGTGGTTACCAGTTGCACCACAGTTCGGCATGTGGGTTTGCACAGGCCAGGGCTGGGATTCAATCCCCAGACCTTGCAGCTGCAAGCCAAGCACTCAACCTGTTGCGCTCTCCCGAGATTACCTAGAACTCCGTTTCTTTAGGGTCAGTTTCTGAGGATTTATTTTGTTCCTTTGATTAGGCAATTTTCCCCTGCTTTTCCATGTACCTTGTTATTTGCATTGTTACTTTTTGTTGTGACTTTTGTATGTAAATAAATAACCACATCTCCCATTTTTTTACCGACTGCCTTTGTACACATGAAGACTTTGACCAATAAGCCTGGCTACAGACTCTAGGGACCTCTCAAACTTTTTTTTTTTTTTTTAATATATTTATTTTTATTTATTTATTTAGACATAGAGAGATACAGAGACAGAGACAGAGAGAGAACTGAACTGAGGGAGCTCCCAGTTCAGCATGTGGTTCCGCACGGGCCGGGGCCGGGATTCGATCCCTGGTCCCCGGCGCTGCAAAGTGAGCGCTTAACCCACTGAGCCATCCCAGCTTCCCCTCAAACCTTTTACACAGATGCATCTTCTCTGCATTTGTGTGTGTGATTTTTCCCATTAGAAAAAACTGCTATTATAGTTTCTTTTTTAGGAGGCTTTAGTCTTTTGGTACCTCTCGTGTCTGTCTACAATATTACAGGTTCTCTGGCATAACCACAAGTGTTAAGCTCTCTTTTGTTCTCAGTGGCCTCCAGGCATCCAAAGCATGCTAGTTCACCACCAGTACTCCAAGTCAGATGAAACAGAAAATCAATCTCTCGGGTAGCCTCCTCACACGCGCACATACACAAAAGCGGGAACTTTGGATGTGCAGTTCATTATTCTCTTTCCCTTTTAAGAGAGAAGCAACATTTTAGGCTTTTCCTCCCAATTTCTGGCTTTTGCTGGGGGAGGAGCTGCTATAGATTAAATGAAACTACTTTTCTTACCCATGTAAATGAAGGTGTTCTTCACTTTGGGAGTTTGCCTGGGCATTCTCATTACAGCTTTTTGGACTATATAATTTTATTAAGTAAGTGATTCTGCGGGAGAGGAAGGTCTAGACCAGGGGTGACGAACCTTTTGGTGATTGAGTGCCAAAGTTTATGAAATAAGAGTATACTCGCTCGACTCGCTGCCAACCCATCGAGTGAGATAGAGGTATCGATTATTTTTATGTCTATAAGAGCATAAACAATAATTTTTTAAATGGTATTCACAGCTCTGCGTGCCGAAATAATTGCTCCGTGTGCCACTTTGGGCATGCGTGCCATAGGTTCTCCACCCCCGTTCTAGACCTTCCTATTCTATCATATTGCTGACCACAGACAGATTTATTTCTGTAATGTCATGTTACAATAAACTAACAGAAACATACACAATAGTGGTCATCAAGAAGTTATAGCAAAGACTTTGATTTAGAACAAAGTCATATGAAATATTTTAAACATTTACTTCTATCTCTCTTTCTGAATTTTTTTTTTTGCATTTAAAGTGTATAATGATATTGCACTGTACACACAACTTATACACCATTTCATCTCCACTACACTTCAGCTCTGATTCCAGCCAGGCTACAATAGAAGCATCAACCCATTTTGTGCTGACTGTGTCTCACCTCAAGCTTACATAAAACACACTTCTCACTTCCTGCTCTGAGAGCTGATTGGATGCCTGCAGCGACTTACAGGTGTCCGACATGTGTAACCTAGACGTGCTGGGGAGACAATCCCCATGGGAAACCTTCAATCCTCTCCAAAACTAGGGACAGAAGTTGATAAACAAATGCTTCTCTTTTTAGTCCCTTGGATGGATGGTTTTGGGATATAGTCTCTGGGACTCACCAGAAACAGGAGTCATCCTCAAAATAACCAACTCAATAATGCACCACTGTATTGGCTTTACCTTCCCTACGTGACTCTCCTATTCCCTCACTTCCCATACTTGAGAGCATTTTCCAAGCAAATGAACTGTTGCAAGCCCTTGTCTTGTGCAGAGGAAGGCAATTCTAGGCTAAGACACACATTAAGTAAGTAGGGCCTTTACATTACGGATCTCCTTTCCTTTTCTGCTAAACAGGTACAGGTACGTTTCCTCTCTTCCACTAGCATGTATACCCTTTAAAGGTAAAAAGCCTCATTCACTTGTGCAGTCCCATAACATGGCCTCATGATTTTTTTAAACACATACAACAATTTCCCATGGGGTTTTTCAGATGACTTTGGTATTCCCAAATGATTTATGAGAAAAGTTTCATAAGCATGAAAGCTAATCACTTATGCAGAACTTCTATCAAATCCATTTTTATAATATTTTTTGGCTCAAGCCTAGTTGTTTTGATTTGATCAATATACATACTGTTCATACAATAATGCATCCCAGATGTCCATTCACTGATAGTAAATGTATTTTTTTATGGCAATATTTCTGTTAAGGTCACAATATGACTGTCAACAATATTTTACTAAATTACAGGTCCCTGTTTTAAAAGAAATTAAAACTATAGATCAACACAAATCTTAGATTTCCTTTTCGTATATAAAATAACATTTTTTTAATTTAAAGAAAAAAAACCTCCCTCTGGATTAAAATAAGCATTTCTTTCTATGATTCCTCCTGCAACACAAACTAAATACAAGGGCCGTCCAGAAAGTATCCAGCCATGTAATATAAAAAATAGAGGCATTTATGGCTCAATTGTTTTCCAGACAGCCCTCATACATATTTTTCTGGCTTTTAAAATTAAATCCTTATAAAGAAGCAATTTAAAAGATAATAAAATCTTGCCAAAATATTGACTTTGCTTAGAATGGCACTTTAAAATCTCAGAATATGATAAAGGGACCAACTCAAAACATAAATAAAACAAGCTAAGATGAGAGAAATATTGTGTTATTTCTCAATAATCAACATGCAATTATTTTGAAAATAATTAAAATCTGGACATAGAGATGTCTTTTTAACTGAGATTTGAATCCAATGAATATTACATTTCCCTGATATGTTTCTCTTGTAGTTTTAGATGACAAATATAAATCCTGGCACATGAAGCCTGATAACTGGGCATGTTGGCAGAGAAGAAGGAAAATGTGACAAAAGATGCTACTTGGGAAAGCATACAACCCTCTTTGTTCATCTAACACAGTATGCCAACACCAACAGGTCACAACTAAGATTTACACTGTTGTCCCTGCCTGACTGCTACAAACAAACAACAGAAAGAAAAGAAAACCTTAAATTAGCTAACATCTAGCCTGCAGAATGCAGGGCGCTGCAAACCTGACTTCCAAGAGGTCACAAAGCCCAGCTTGTGATTAACTCTCTTGTGAGTACTTGCTCCTCCAAAGTCAAGACACTCAACTGTCCTCATCCCACCACTTTCCCCATTTGCTATGAATGTTCATGTGTATGGTACAAAATAAAACAAATTCCTACCCAAACTACACTTGTATGTAGAGCTCAGTCAGCCTCCAATACCATATGCCAAGTACTAGTGGGCTTATACTGTACACACTGTGCAAAAGACTCAGAATACTGAAGCTGGAAAGGATTTTAGGGGCAACTAATTCAAAACCCTGAGAGTTAAATGACTTATCCAAAGTGACAGTGGCAGTAGCAAGAGATTCATGAATTCAAGTCACCTGACACCCTGTCACCCACTCCGCTGAGAGTAGTAGTTTATTTCCCGCTGACCCAAAATACCCCAATGAGTATCCTGGTGCAATGAGCAAAATAGCATAAAATACCACTTATTTTAAATAAGGATCTGGAGATACATTATTGTAAGAAGATGGTAATCTATTGTCTGCAAGTAAATAAATTTAAAAATCATATAAATATTTACAAATTTAAATTTATAAAACTAATCCAGATCAGACAGATAGATATAAATTATTCAACATTAATCTCACTTGAATTAAGTTTTGCATGTCGTCATTCAAAACTTCACACTAATGTACTATCACTAAGGATACAAAAGTGTACAGAGTCCCTGGCCTGAGGGTGAAGAAAGACTGCCTTGCACGTGGAGAATTACTCTGCCTCTCTTATGTAAGGCAGAACTTTTTAGTGTTTCTTGAAGCCACGCACATGCCCTGGCTCTAAAGTTCCATTCCATGAGATCGACAACAGGTCCACCCGCCTCAAGAGAGACAGTTTTTAATCCAGATACATCATGGATTGTATTTATTCTGTACACAGTGCAGCTATTTTCCCAGCACTGGCCTAGATGTTGAGGAGGAAAAGAGATGAATTTGAAACATAGACCATGTACAGGGCACCAATTATGAGTCAACTTTATACACAATATCATATAATCTTCATGATAACCCTAGGACAAAGGTATTATTATCCTCATTTCACAATGGAAGTAACTAAGAAAGTTTTAACAAAGCCAATAAAAGGCAGAACTTTAGAATGTCTGCATTCTCACCAACATTTGTAACCCACCTCAATGCCTTCCACCACTTCTCTAAGTGAGAAAGCAGATTATTCTATTGCGAGTATAGCTTATCATCCCTAGGCTTGGATTTGACAAGTCTGTATACTACATAAGAGCTTCAATTCTATAACAACCCTGAGATAAAGACTAGTGTATAGATCCACTCAGAATTCTAAAAAAACCCAGGCCCCTAACTTAAAGGGTTTACTAATTTTTGTCTATAAAACACAGAGCTCAACAGCATCTGTATCTCATGAGTTGTCGTATGAGAGGCTGAGATGCTAGAGGAGTGATGAAGCAGCAGAACAGTGCCTCTCACACATCAGTTAAAGTCATCTCCTGCTTTCAAAATCACCACTGTTCTTCAGTAACCATATTCCTCCAAATTTTTTCCTCAAAATATAGTTCCAAGGAGAGAAAAGCTACACAATTTATCTTCACTGGTCTATAACTGTAAAAACATTTTTTGATCGAATGTACTATTACCCAGAAAATTTCAATTCTGAAAACTACTTAGAAATAAGTAGTTTAACATTTAGCATTTAACATTAAACATTTAACACATTAGTATCTCTCTCTCTCTCTCTGTCAAAAACAATTAAAAAAACAAAAACAAAACCAAAAATTTGGGGAAAAGCCGGGACGGCTCAGCGGGTTGAGCGCTCGCTTTGAGGCCACGAGGACCGAGGATCGAATCGCGGCTCCGGCCCAGGCAGGACCCACATGCTGAACTGGGGAGTTCCCACAGTTCGGTTCTCTAACTGTCTCTGTCTCTGTCTCTCTCTCTATCTGTCAAAAGTAAAATAGAAATAAATATGCACTGAAGATAAAATAATTACTCTCTATAAATATAAAAAAAAAAGATATAAAAACATTTAACACATTAGATTAAAATGCTGAATACAAATTCTGATAAAATGTGAATATAACATTATTACTTTGTGGGAAAAAGATGCTCAATACAAATAGTTAATGCTATAAGAGCAAACATGTAAACTCTATGCAAATAGGCAAGGACTGTACTTCACGTACTACATCTCAAGGCAGAAAAATACAAATAGCTCTTAGGAGAGTCAAGTTACTTAACATTGTTTTCCTTTTTAAAAGTTCCCTTCATAATGCTTTTACATTTCTGTAATAAAAACGTGTGCTTTTAAGTTATTCCATAATATACTACATAGGTGTCCATTACAACTAACTTAATGGGAGTCCGTAGGAAAATTAAATGCAGTTTGGGCCTGCCGTGCAATAACAAAGATAATATATCCCCACCATTGGGGACGTATAAGTCTGTGTTCTTCCCCAAAGTCCCTTAAAACAAGCCACTTTCTATAACATCGTGCCAGTTATAAGTTATGCTCCTAGACTAAAATGCTTCAAGATGGTTTAATATAATAATATGAAGTACTAGCATGAAGGGTGAAGGGAAGCAAGAAAGAAAAGAACCTGAATCTTCTTAACTTTAATCATCATCTAACTATCTAGCAATGTTTCTCAAAGTGTGGTCCTGGGCCATCTACAGAAAACTCACACAACATTCTTTTCAAAATGCAGACTGCAGCCACTACTACCAGCCTCTCTGAGAACTGGAATCTCAGAGAGGTCCCAAGTTTGCTGCCATGTTACACAATCTTCTCGGGTGAGTTGTATGCACACAAATATTAAACACTACTGATCCACAGACATGCTAATCAAGTAAGATAAACATTACTCAAAGTTTGCAGCGAAAGAAACCAACAGAACTCTAACTCTAAACTGGTAATTCAATTACTTCCAAACTTCTCACAACCAGCAGGTACACAGGTGCAAGGAACGGATAACCTGCAGATTTGTTGTCTCTTCTGTCTCAACTGTGAATCGTTCCAGAAAATAATTTTGCAAATTTTTTCAATAGCCTTAAAATGTCCATGCCTTTTGCCCCAAAAATTTCACTGGCAAGAATTTTTCCTATGAGAATAATCAAGGATGCAAAAAAGATTGGTAGGTAAAAGTGCTTCAGGCAAAAGTATTAATATTCATTATCCGCTGTTTCTTGAGCAGGTACACTGCATCTGGCAGTGGTGGGTGCTTTATTTACAGTAGTTCTAATCTTCACAACCTAGAAGGTTCTCCCCCACACACACACATTTCAGAGATGAGAAGACTGAGACTCAGAGAAGTTATTAACTTGAACCCAGAACATACAACCAATGATAGAGCCAGGATCTGAATCTCAAGCAGTTGCAGTAGAAATATTAATTAGGCTTTTCCCTACTGCCTGGGCACATAAAAGTGTTATAAAATGTCATAATGTCTGAACAAAGTAAGATATATCAAGGGAAAATTATATAACCTCTTAAAATCATAGTATTTAAGAATCATTAATGAAATGGAAAATACCCATGACACAATGATACAATGTGAAGTGTGGCCCCTGTTTGGCATTCAAGGGATATAAGCCACACAAAGTTAGGGAATCTGTCTATCTTGGTTTTGTGTGTATCCCCAAAACCTAACACTGTATCTGACATGGGTAGGAACTCAATATCTACTGCAAAAATAAATTGTGTGGGCATATTTTTTTAAAAGACTAGGAAAAAAAAATCTCAAAATGTTACCAGTGGTTATTTGCTGGATTCTGAACTTAGGGATGACATTTGGTTATTTTTTTGTATGTGTGTTTGTACTTTCAAGTAGTCTACAATAATTTTGTGTTACTTTCCTAATCAGAAATAAAAACAATGGCTTACATTCAAATCCTACATTTAAGCATCTTCTTATAAATGAGACGTAATTAAGTTCCAGATCAACTTAATCTGCAGACTAATATGTTATCTTATTCACTGTAACACAGAAACTGCTTTATAGTTAGACAGTGAGCATTATCTTTTTACATGCCAGTATCATAAATGGGAGTGGGATTTAATACTTATTATAAACATAAATGCTTTCATCACCTACAGTTGTTGGTCTCTTAGTAGATAGGAAGTTGATTTTTTTTTTTATTATTAAAGATTTATTTATTGTTTTTGAGAGAGAGAGATACAGAGTCACAGACAGAGAGAAGGGGGAGGGCCCAGAACAGTCTCCATAGTTGCACATCATCGGTTTTTCCACATAGTTTCATTCCACAGGTGGGAGTGGGGCCACACAGGGTGGGAACCAGGCCGGGGTCTCGCCCCAGTGAGAACTGAACTGGGGGCACTCCCGAGTTCAGCATATGGGTCAGCCCGGGCCAGGGCCGGGATTTGATCCTCGGTCCCCGGCGCTGCAAAGTGAGTGCCTAACCCACTGAGCCATCCTGGCTTCCCCAGGAAGTTGATTTTTAAATGTATAACATCCACAAAAATGTTTCTATCACTGGTTTCTGTATTTGGATCCTGCCCTAAATGTTAGTACCACGAGGATTAAAAATAAAATGTGGTGGCTTTTACAACATAACAAGAAGGGTTTCCTGCCAAGACCATCCCGGTACACTGCAAACGCCATTACAAATTAGTATTAAAATTGTGCCTCCTCCCTGGTAGTTTATTTATAAGCATATTATATAATGTAATATGTATGGTCACTATTATCCCACGTGTTTTTTAACAACTACATTTTAGAATAAACCAAGGATGAGTCAACTGCCATGTTGAAGTAGGTCACCATTCTGAATTCACCATTCTGTTTTCAAACAGTAAAACATGACACAAATCTGATAATTCTACTGTCAAACTGCCTTCAAAATGACTTCATCTTCTGAACAAATTCTGACTTAGTTGGCCAGATTACACTTCAGTGACCAATCTACACAAAAGCCAAAGGGCAGAGCCTGAACTAGGAGTACATTGAACCTGTCAATTCTAAAACCAATTTGAGAAGGGTAGTATATAGGAAGAAAGAGGGTGGGGAGAAAGGATATCTTTAGAATAATAAAAGATAAAATAGGCATTTGCATTGTGTAATTTTTAATTAAAAAAGAAACATCTGACATGGAGAAAAGAGTGGAGGGAGAATAAAGATACTTACAGTACTTAGTGGTAGGTCCTCTCTGTAAAAAAGGTAACAAAAGAAAAAGTTTTATGTAATCAAAGGCGTTTCCTTCTTTGGGAATTAAATTTATTCCTGGGTAATGAAGAAAGAAATTCCGCATACATATAACATTACCAAATACAGTAATCTAAAATTTCTAGGGATTATTAATAAGGGTCAAAGTGTCCAATACAAAGCTTTTGCTTTGTATTCCAAAGTCACAACTTGGAATTTTGGTCACAATGCCCTCTGCTTTGCCCATGTGGGGAATCTATGGGTTGGATCACTCAGCATCCATTCGGACACCCTTCCTCCTCACCTACTTCTACTAGAGAAGCTGGAAAAGAAGCTACAATCACAAAATCCCCTGTAGCGAAGAGTGGTAAAAAAAAATACAGATGAAAGTTCGAGGAGAGAGAATCCCTTATCACATACACAGGCAAAATCTTGAATTTTGTTCTCCCTTTCCCTGCACAGACCACAGATGCAGGCATAGAACAGCCAGACTACAGCAATGAGGCCAAAAGCCAGAGGCTTGAGGATATACAGAGGCAAGGAGAGAAGTCACTGGGCTCCTTGATGACCCAGAGCACTATGGGACTTGGACCTCTTAGCCCCATAAGTTTTTGTTAGGTGAGGCAAATAACCCCCTAGATTGTTTAAGCCACTTGTGTTGGGTTTTCTGTTAGTCACAGCCAAATACATTCCTGCCTGCTAAAATCATTAATATGACAAACATTCCTGTTTTAACTTATCAATGATCAACTTAACCAAAACCACCCAAGTCCTCACAGAGATAAGATTTACTGAATGTGGATATTTACTGAGACTGCTTATTTAATTCATGCCCAGGAGCGCAGGGCTCTAACACCCATCTCATTCCATTCTCACAGGATTCTGTAAGAGGCCAGCCAAGTTAGGACCCCTAGCCAGCCCCCTCCAATAGCAGTCCCTGAGCTCTGAACTATCAAGCGAGACAACCGTAAACACTGCTCTCCGCCTCAACTACAATTATCCGAACAAACTTTCGGATTAGAAGAAGACTTGCACTAAAAAATAAATTTCCCCTCCCTCTAAAGAAAAAGGATTCACATGCAATCTTTTATAAAACCTGACATTTGCTTTCTAGAGTTTTGAAAGCTTTATCACATGGCGCAGCGCTGCTGCTCCACTAATGATTGATTGGTGCCTGGCCCTGGGCTAAGCATTTCGCATGCATTGTCTCTCATCCAGTCTCACAACATCCTCAGGACAGGACACTATGACTGTCCCCATCTTGCAAGTAAGCCAACAGAACACACTAGCCCAGGCACAGCATTTCCTCTGAAAGTCCTCCTAGACACCAATGAACGACAAGCTCAGAACAACAGAGAAGGAGAAGGTAGATGAATTGATTTTGGTGCTAGTCTTCAATAACAATATCAGAAATGACTGGTTCAAAGAATGAAGACTACTGAAGGCAAAAACAATTACAACTAAACAAGGTATAAAGCCCTCCCATCCTGAGCAAAATGTAGAATTCCACACTCATGTGGAATATACTTTCACTCAGTATATACTCATTTACCTTTACAAGGAACTGACACAGTAGCCACACACACCCCCCACCCCGTGAGCTACCAGGAAGGACAATAATAATATTTAGAGAGCTGTGAATATTCATTTATTACTGTCATAAGAACATTTCATTCAGTTTCCAATACACTTGATTTTCATTTTCAATATAAAAATGTGCATTTTATGAATTCTGGTTTATCATGAAGATGGTTATTAAGCTATTCAGCACTTGCTATGTGGCCAGGACTGTGATCTTATCCATACATCATTTTTTTCTTAATAGTCATAATCACCTAGGGATTTTGGCACTATTATCAAACACTCCCTTTTAGAAATGAGTCTGCAGATGATGAATTTTTCCTAAGCTCCCTGTTCAAAGGTAATATTGAAACATGAATCCAAATGTGGCAAACAGCCCTGTGCTTTCAACCACTAAGCTTTGTAGTTATTTGATTTGTTCTTATTTACTACCCTTAATCAAGCATTAGCTAGAAAACTACATTAAGCTTAGCTCTTATTTATCTTCACTTTCAGGACTCTCCCACTTTCATTTATTTTTGCTTCATATTTCTCCCCACTCCCCACAAAAAATCTAATAAATCATCTGTTCACCAAACTGGAAGACAATCTTCACTCAAGTTTGCCCTACTAAAGAGAAAACATAATTGTTGCTCTTACTCTTTCCAAATGATGTGTGATAAGCTGTTTCAGTCAGCAGCCATGAAGGACCCCCGCCCCTCCTGTGCCAATCTTTGTGAATGTACATGGTTTTTAAAGTCTTCAACAGCAATATCCTAAAAGCCCACCAGATGTCAACCTCAATTCACGAAAATAGGCCATTTCCCCACTTTTAACACTTTCTTCTAGGATGAAACACAAGTGATTCAGAACTCTGAAAATGCGTATGCTTCAAAAGTTTATGTAGAAATTTTTAATTGTATCATACACACACACTTTTCAATGTACAGAGTGCTATAACAGTAAGATGTAAAGAAAAAAGAAACAAATTTCATGTTGCCTCTTAGGACTCTGGCAAACACCAAAGCTGTATTTCTGATTCTGTTGACCAATTTATTTCCTACCTTCCCTCAGACTCCCCTCTATACTGCTCTCCTCTTCACACACCATAACTTATATACTTAATTGACTTAAATGAATCTACACCATTATCTCACATGAAGCATAAAAATCTAAATTTTGAAGATCAGTGTTAAATTTTAAACAATTTGTCTTTATCATTAAATAATGCTGTCCATGGTATCTATTCCACGGCTGGCTATATCCATCAAAAATCTCAACTAACTTGAAAACGAATTCCCATTTACAAAACTATTGACTAATGAAATCAATACTCTTCATTTGGATTTGAACAAAAATGTCAATGCTCTGCATGGTTGTTCAAAAGTGAAAGGAAGATAGGAAGGACACGGAAAAGAAGAGAGGAAGAGGGAAAGTCAAGGGAAAGAGGGAGGAAGGGAAGAAAGGAGGAAGCAGCCTTGTAGTTTTATGTGTATCAATTCTTCAGGGATTCAATGATTATCCAAGAATGGTATTTCATTTCTTTGACCACTACTCTACTGCCCATATTTTAACCTCACTAAATTTTTGGTCCATTGCGTAGAAGAATTTCTCTACTAATAAAAATACAACCCATTAAAGATTAACTTGCCCCCAGGACACTCTCTGGAAACAAATTCCAAGCATTATAATCACCAATTTGAACTATGTAGACTTAAAGGCAGATATAATTTCATTTATCCTGATTTCAGTTGGAAACCTACACATAATTTAAAACAATTCTGGAAAGAAAAACGACAAATCACTTACAATGTGATTTGTCAAAAAAACTTATGATTTGTGATTACAAAAAAACTTACAATAATCAGAAACCCAACCAAGCAAATACAGACTTTACCTACTTGGCACTTTTCAAATAAAATTTTCCACACAAGAATATCTAACAATATTAGAATATTTGTCGACTTGCCAAACTTCCTACCTTGGTCTCAACTTTACTTCTGCAATTATGAAATTGCAAAATTCTTTTGTTCCCATTAAAGTATATACTATATGTCAGAAATTGTGATAGGTACTAGAAACCTTTTGAATCCACACTATATTATTTATCATTAATAACAATAAAAGCAAAGGATATATATTAAGCTCTTATCATTTACCACAGTATGGCAAGTTTTAGGTTAATGGTCATTATCTCTTTTTAATTCTCACAAAAAGCTAAGGGAAAGGTAATAATAACCACTCCCATTTTATAGATGGGCAAACTGAGATAGAGAGTAGCCCAGGAACTATCCCAAGGTCCCACAGGGATTGATCTGAACCTGGGCCCACACTTGCTATAACCATATAGTGTGAAGTAATGAGGCTCATGATTATGTTTGATCACGAAACTAGTCTTATTCCTTTCAACGTGGTGGTTCTACATAATTTACACTAGAAAGTAGGCATCACAAAATTCCTTGGCACACTGTTCCACTTGTTTCTATTGTCAAAATGTTCAAAATTTACTTTCTTGAAAGGCATAATTCACTTATTGGCAATTCTGAAAAGTTAGAGAACTAAGTTTAATCATTAAAGAATTCCTTGGGGTTGTGGTCTGAATATTTCATTATACGAGGACCATCCAGAAAAAATCCAGCTATTGTCACTATAACAAGAACATTTACATGGCTGGATACTTTCCAGACAGCCCTTGTATATTGGTTGTTGAAGAAATGTTAACTCAATGTTAAGACTTTCAGTAAATAAAACTTTATCACTGCAAAGCAATATAAACCGTATCATGTCAGAATACCAGATATAGAAAGGGGGTAGCTATCAAATTTAAAAATTCCTCACCACATTTCATTTAACTAAAAAAAGAAATCCACTTCTAAAGTTCAAGTTATGCATGACAGCTTCCTGGACACTAACATCATGTCGTTATTTGTATGAGCCTGGGTAAGAAAGCTAAGACAAGGTCCACCTTTATTACAAGACCCACCTTTCACATCACTGCAAATTCTGGTGAAATATAAATTGTGAACTTGTTTAAAATGTGGTTATGTGCTCTATCAGTTAAATCTAAACAGTCTCACAACAATATTTTCCTAAATAAACTTAATATTTTGTTTTATAACCAGAAGGACCAAAAGAACCATAAAACAAATGAAATATCTAAAATGGGCTTTCAAAATGCAAGGGGGCTTTAATTTTCCAAATCCACTTCATAATATTCTTATTTGAACAGTTTATCACAGAAGTACATAACTCTCCTAGAAAGTTATATAATTTAAGGGGGAGAAAGAGAGGGAGAGACATGAAAAGCACTAGAGATGTTTATCAATAAAAATAAGCAACAAGGGAGATGAATTTGTAGCGTATCCAAAAATGCCTGCCAAACACTCCTGCTATTTGTTTCCACCAACTTATTGTTTTGGAAAACATGTTGTTCTCTCTTAAAATAATCAGCTTAAATGTTCTAAAAGCCACTACATTTCCAGAGAGCTAAACAGCTCCCATATTGCGATGCACTGACTGATAAAGTCAAAGTAAGTTACACATAAAGCCACAAATAAAAAGTTGGATCGCTCCAACCCTTGCTTGTTATAAGGACACTAGCTACTGAATGAATCCACTACTCACCCTTAGTGGAACTAATGCCTGCAGTATTTTAAGAATGACAGTCATTCAAACTACCTTATTTCTCTGGATGAGGATAATAAGCCACATCTGTCACTACAGGTAGTCTAGTAATTAACATTTTTAAAGGTTCACATGACCTTGGACATCTTAGCATTCACTCTGAGAACTCCAATCCTCGCATTTAAAAAAAAAAAAATTTGTTTTTGTTTTTGTTTTCAGTTCGATATGGTTAAAGTTGTTATGCCTAGGAAAATACCAGAGAAACTAGGGAGTTAAAAAAAATTCCAAATTGTGAAAGACATAGACACCCCTAGTACAGGAAATTTTTATGAACTTAGTGTAACTCAAGATGTGTTTTATAAGCCTGTCAGGAGCTGAACACACAATGTCGCCAACCCAGCAGCACTGCCCTGACACAGTCCCCACGCTCTGGCTGCTCACCCCCATCCTGGCCCCTCTTACTCCGGGGTGGAGGACGGGGGGCGGGAACTCCTGTCTTAAGCCTTGACATCTGCAGAGCGTTTCCCAATAGCGAGACAAGGCCCCTCAGCTGGAGGAAGTGAATACTGACAAGAAGAGTGAAACAGACAAGAGAAAGAGACAGAGCTAGAATCCACGGCTGCCAGCGCGTGGGGATAGTCAGGCATCCTCTGTGCGATGCGAGTGGGTCTGGATGGGACATCCCAGGCGTCTGGACTGAAACTGGCGTGTCCAAAGTCCAGAACGCACCTTGGGCGCGCCGGTACAAACTCGGCCTTGGGCTTTTCTGAACCCGACTAAGTAAGCACAGGGTTCCCAGTGCCTGGAGACCTGAGAGGCGTGGAAAGGGTGGAGAATCCCGCTAGGTTTCCACTCCCTGGGTGTCCCCAGGATGCGCGGGGGTGGAGACTGGGGAAATAAGAGAGCTCAGGGCCGGAGGAGCGGGCACTGGGACGCGTGGACGGGTATGTCCGGGAAAAAGTTAGGGCTAAATCGGGGAGTCCGAGAACGCGAGGCGATGCCTACCTTGTAACATGGCCTCAAGTTTCTTCCTGTCCACGCGGAAGCGCTCCTCGCTACACTCCGGACTGTGCAGGGGTGCCCCAGCGACCAGGTCGTCCTCGGAGCCGGGCATGGGCGAATCGGTGCTGCGCTCGCTGTTGGAGCCCGGGTCCGAATGCGCAGCCAGGTAGCCGGGATCGCTCTGAGCGGCCATGGTCGGCGCGCGGTGCTCGCACTCCGGCTGCGGCCGCCGCAGTTTCTGCGCCGCCGCCTCCGCTCCCCGGCCGGGATCGACTGGCTCCCCGCGCGGCAGCGCTAGCTCTTCCGCCCGCAGCCGCCGCCAACGCCACCGCCACGGAGCCCCCGGCGCATCCCAGCCCCGGGCACCGCCCACGCCGCCCGCCGCCCCAGGTCCCGGCCCCGATCCTGGGCCAGTGTCTGCGCCGCCCCCAGCCAGCAACGCCCGCGCGGAATGAGCGCGCCGCGCGGCCCAAGCCTCCATCCGCAGGGCTCCCGCGCCCCCTCCCCGCCCGCCGCCCCTCCAGTCGCCTGCTCATTGGCCCGGCTGGCCCACGGGGAGCCCCGGAGGGCGGGCGGACGCGCGGGCGGGCGGCCCCTGGCGCTTGCACACAATCGAGCGCGCACACACTCACCACGTACACACTACCACTTTTCTGCACTTACACGTATAGATCTTGTTCCACACACACACTTTCATAGTTCTTCAAATACAGGCATTCGCCAAGTTCAAGTAAGCACCGTCCAGAACGCACACGAAGTGCACACACAGTTTCCCTTCGACTTACACACAAAACACTACACCCTAAAACTCACAGCCCCGGTCGGGACCACAAGTTCGAAACGTGAGGGACAATAGAGAAGCCTGGCGGAAGAAACAGTGTCCACTCCTCAGACATCACTGTGGCCATTGCTTACATACAGTGCATTCCTCCACTAACGGTTCAAACCAAGATCGCTCCTGTTGCTCATCCCAGCAAAGTGGCCAGCTGCCCAAGAGGTGGACAAGAGGCTTACTCCTTTTATTGCGAGAAAGGGAATTTTTTTCTTGAATGAGGTGAGGAGGGAGTCATCATCTGTGTGATTCTCAAAGAATGGGTTCAGCTGATTTTTTTAAAGGCAGGAGAAAAGAGGCTCTGAGATTGCAGGGGTGGTTAGCTGGATCCAGCTGGCATCTGTGCAGAGCTGTCTAGTGAAGGACTGAGGGCTCTTCTCTGATATCAAGATCAGTGTCTCACATGCCCAGCAAATGAATGTCTGATCCTACCTGCCTCCAGTCTGCCCACCCACTGCCATTCTCAAACTTGGACTGGAAGCACCAGGGAAAAAAGAAACTTGCATGCACAAGGAATGCCCTGGGAACTCTATTTTGCCAGAGCCTGTCTTGTATTGTGACCAAAAGCAGAAAGATTTTTTTTTAACTTTATTTTTGGAAGGGAAGGTGGGATAGCAGTTTGTCACTGTGCCTGAGAGGAATGTTTACTGGCCTACATGAGAGGCAAGCCATATCCTTGGCATGGTCCCGTGGATAATCATGCACAATGCTTTACGTTAACCGATATTAGTATATGTTCAGTTACCCAGTTAACAAGAATTTACTCTGCTGGGTACTGTGTAGTAACTGACAGATGCAGAAGCTGGGACTGTAGGCAGTCAAGTGACATGCTGAGGGTCAGACAGTAGCAGATATTGAAGCCAAGAATCAAGCCCAGGTGTGTCTGTGTGATGCGTAATCTTCACAAAACCCTGCCTTGTTGAGCAGAGAACTCTTCTGCTTGGTCGCCTGCTAAAGAACCCAGAACAGATGTACAAATTAACTGCTTGATTCACTACCATATGTTCCTTCTCTGAACTTAATAATTTCTCTGAAAAGCACTAATTTAAGCACCAAAAGAAGTTATCAAGGAACCTTGTATTATTGATATTTACTGTCTTTTTCTGACAACAAATATTTTATGAGAACCTACTCTGTGCTAGGCATTGTGTTAGGCCCAAAGAATAGGAAAAAGCAAACACCATTTTTGAAGCTGGCTTTCTAGTGAAAAAGAGAGAGCATTGGCCAAAAATCAAAAAATCAATCGCTCTAAAAAAAGTAAACTTGCGCCTATATTTACCAGTAAAATTAGAGGCTCGAGATACAAAAAAAACAAACAAAACAAAACTGTATAATGGAGAATGCCAGGATAGCTCAGTGGTTGAGCATTTGCCTTGCAATCAGGAGGTCTGGGGTTCGATTCCCAACCCCAGCCCAAGCAAACCCACATGCTGAACTGCAGTGCAACTGGTAACAACCCGGATGGCTGGGCAGCAAATGTTCTCGCCTCTCCTATGGGAGGCCCCTGGTTCAGCTCCCACCTCTCACAGCCCCACAGCCACCTGTGTGGGGAAAAAACCATGTCACAACTAGCAATGAACAGCTATGGAAATTGTTTTCGTGTAAAGAAAAATTTCACATATTTGGAATAAATATAAATGAATAAAAATGAGCATCCCATGTACAATGTTTATTCAGACTAATAATGATACCTAATATTAAGTATTTATAATTAGATGGACACTATTAATTATCTCATTTGGTTCCCAACACAATCCTATGAGATTGGTACAAGTATTATCTCCTTTCTAAAAAAGAGAGAACAGATGAGGCCTCAAGAGTGTAACATGCCTGGAGCCCCACTGTACGGTGTGGTTGTAATTCAAACACAGAGACATGTGAAAGATGTGACGCTCTTAACCATTACATAGGGCTTGCTCTCCTATCTGGGATGATCTGATTACATGTCGGTAGTGTAAAATGTTAGGGGTGGAAGGAAAGTATGGCTCCTTGATGCTGGTAGCTTTCACAATTAAAAAAATAGAAATTGTCTTTAAAATGAACTCTAATGCAGAAAGCTCTTACAGAAAACTAGTAACAGAGTTGTTCTGGTCAGAGGACAGAGGATTCTTACTAGGTCAAACTTTTCCTTTCATAATTTCAGGTTCTCAAAGGCTGGGAAAACTACTGGTCTCATTTCTCTCTCTCTCTTTCTCTCTCTCTCTCTCTCTCTCTCTCTCTCTCTCTCTCAACTCCCCACCCCCACCCCATCTCTCTCTTAAAGTAGAGCCAAACTGACTTACCCAAATTCTACAGCTCAAGTCACATATAGGTATTTATTGCTTTCCCACCAGAAGAGGAGGGGTTTTGTGTTTTCCTTAAGTTAAGGGCAAAAGATAACTAGTTGCCATAGGAAATCCTAGCATTCCTTTCTATTTCACTAAAATGGGCTTCTGAGTGTTAAAAAAAAAAATGTTCTGAAAAGTAAAATTTTCATTGGGATTGCAATACCCCAGTGCTGAATAGTAATAGAGAAACATGGGTCATTGAAAAGAGGATCAAAATGCAAGAAGTTAAGCAGCAGGCAGAAGAATAGAAGAAAATGAACTTTCCCAGTCACTTACCTGTATTGTAACATTGCCCAACACTCGACATTGCCAAAATGGTGAGGGTGAGGTGGGGGTTGGGGGGAGATGCTAGCAGTACTATGTTAAAGTACCACCCATGGAGATATTTATGAGCCAACTTCACAGCTTCTGAAGTTGCCCAAGTTTCAAGGTACATGGTAATTGTGCTTTTGATCTACAGTCCCAATATTTTACCTGTCATCCAGGATACCTGGACTAACATTCACATGCAAAATTATTCTCATGGCCTCCTGGGACTGAGAAAGATGGAATGTTTTGCAAAAGACAACAGAGTAAGCATGTGCAAAATTGTGCCTTCCTGCATTTTTTTTTTCCAATGGACAGACAGTCTGCTGGCAATGTGACTTTTAGATCTAGCCAGAAAAAGAAGCCTACAAAGCCATAAAATCATTCAAACTTCAGGGAAGTGAGAACTGGCTCTGCTTCTAACACTACAGTCACTTACAAGGTAAATTCCAACAGTGTCATTTACATGCTAAACCTCATGTCAAATGAAAAGAAAAAGATTCTAGAAATAGGGGAGAACGGAGCATTGAAAGTGAGCCTTCCTGGGAAGCACGTGCAGCAAGAATGGCTCGTAGCAGGAAAAGAATGGGTCATCAAAGAAGGGACCAGTCCCCAAATCTGCAGAAATGCCAGTGGGCAAAGACAAGCACACACTCCACCACACCCTCAACCTCTTCTCATGGTTGACATTACAAGTTGGTCACAGTCCTTCCTCTTCCACTCCAGCTCAGGAAATGCTTCTCAATGAGCAGTCCGAAGAGCCAAGACAAATCATTTGAAGTTGGCTCTCAATATGGAACTTCATTGCCACGTTGGATCCAGTGCTGTGGTTATGGGATTGGAAGACAGTCATTCAGTTGGACACCGGCTGTTGAGCCCTCTTTCAGAGGAGGTGAGCCCAAGAGCAAAGGAAATAAATACACTATACATCATCTGTCAGTGGTTCCCTTCAGTACCTCTGCCTTTATGCACAGTGCAAATGACTAGGAATCAAACTGAATCTACTCTAGGTTAAGGAAGTGGTAGTGAGCTACAGCCATGTAGAAAACTATCGATCTGAACCTTCTCAAAGTCCTAAATTGGACATTAGGAGACCTGGATTTTAATCCCCATTCTTTCACTAATTCTGTAACTTTAGATAAGTCTCTTAATTTTGTTGGGCCTAACATTTTCATCTGTAAAAATTAGGAATATGTTGGTATGAACTACATGAATTTTCAGATTCCCTCTAACTCTAAATATCCATGACTAAAGAAAGTGGTCACTTATTACTCCATTCAGCAAAAAGCAGTTTCTAGCTAGAAAAAGGGTCTTTTGAAAAAGAATAAACAGAATCGAAGAACTGGAAGACTATCAAATTCAACATAGTTGAAATAGCTCATAAAGGAATAGGCTAATCAAAGTCAGTGTCACACAGATAGTGTCCCTGGGCCCCAGATTAACTGGGACACTTACTAAAGCTACAGCCTGTGTATTACTTATATCTTGCTGTGTAACAAATTACCCTAAAATTAACAGTTTAACACAACAAACATTATTTGTGGATTTTTATGGATCAGGGATCCAAGTATAACTTAGCTGGGTGCCTCTGGCTCAAAATCTCTCACAATGCTATAATCAATGTGTCAACTGGGGTTATGGTCTCATTCAAAGGCTATCTGAAGGATGACCCTGTTCCAAGTCATTCACATGACTGTTAGCAGGATCCAGTTCTTCACAGGCTGTTGGGCTGAGAGCCTCAGCTCCTTGATGGCTGTTAGCTGAAAACTTTCCTCCGTTTCTTCTACATGGGCGTCTCCTAAGGCAACACACAGCACAGCAGCTGACCTCCATCAGAATGAGCAAGAAAGAAAGCAAGACAGAGCAAGTGACCAAGCTACAATCTTTTCTTGTGGGCTAATCTCAGAAGTGACATACCATCACAATTTTCATACTCTATTCATTAGGGGCAAGACACTTGGTCTGGCCCACACTTAAGGGGAAGGTATTATACAAAGCCATAAATACCAGGCAGGCAGCAAGGATCATTAGTGCTGTCTTAGAAGCTGCCTACTCCAAGCTGGGACCAAATAGTTTACCTCCCCATACCTCAGTTACCCCTTATTTAAAATAGGCATAGCGTAGCTCCATCTGAAGGTTGTTGTAAAGATCAATGAACATGCTATAAACCATTTAACTTATTCAGTAGTTGGACTATAGTAAGCAATTAACAATGGATATTATTTTTAATAATTGTTTTGTGCATGACTAAAGAAATCGAGAAATCTACTTGAAGAGAGAAGATCAAAAATAAACAAAGATTGAGATGGGGTCAGCAGTGTATTATCTGAAACTCCCTGAATCCTGCCACCCAACAAGAAAAACCCAGGCAGAACACCTAGTTTGCAATCCCAACACCCACCAAAAATATACACAAGAAAACTAGATGACTATGTGCCCCCACAAATTTTGGGATGGGAACAGCATCAAAAGAACCCCAAAACTGCCATCATCTCTTCACTGGAAAGCAGAGAAAGCTCATCTGCAACTCAGCAGAAGCTGAGTGGGAGTCCTGCGGGATCCAATCCGTAGGTGAGTGCAGTGGGACAACAGTAAGGCCTAACCGTCAGTGCTAAAGCAGTCTGGACCCCAAGAATTCTCAAAATTAAAAAAAAAAAGCTCTCTTCCAAGTCAAATCCCTGTACTGAGGAGAAGTTTCTGGAAATGGGATTAAATTAAGTAAGGCAGAGAAATAGGGTTAAAAGAAAGAGGTCAAGAAACAAGTAGAAAAAGAAAACAGAGGAGGGGAAGCCGGGATGGCTCAGCAGGTAAAGCGCTTCCTTTGTAGCCCTGGGGACCGAGGATCAAATCCCGGCCCCAAACCGTGCGAACCCATATGCTGAACTGGGGTGTGCTTCCCGTGTGGAAGGCCCCCCGCTGGGTTATTCCTGGGGTGAGCTTACCATGTATGGGAGGCCCCCGGCTTGCAGTCACGTGCCTTTCACTCAGGAGGCCCCCCCGGCCCACCTTTGTTGAAAACTGATTATGTACAACTATGGAGACTGCTCTGGGTCCTCCCCCTTTTCTCTCTGTCTCTGTCTCTCTGTCTCTGTCAAAAAACAATAAAATAAACCTTAAAAAAAAGAAAAGAAAACAGAGGAGATATTTTATAAGTATGGGGCCAAATATTTTTACATGTTTGCTAAAGAAATCTACTTTCACTTAAAAGTGTACAACAGAAATGGATTGAGGCTAAGAAATAGGAATAAGAATTTGAATAATGTGGGAGATATTTCCAGAGATAATGAAGATATGCCAGAGAGACATGCTCTCCGAAGAGTTGAAAACTGTAGCTTAAAATCTCAAAACTAGCAAAAGGAAATGTTTTATATAATAGAACCTATAAAAGAATAAATAAATCAGAATTGATAAAAACTCTGATAGCATGGGGAAAACGGAAATTTGAAAGAAATGATAAAGAACTCAGAAGAGACCTAAAATAAACAAGGTTAAATTAAGAAAATAACACTAAATTAAAAGAAACCAAGGAGCAAATAAATATAATGAATAATATCTAAAGAAAAATTAAAAAATGGTAATAGAAAAATATTTTAAGTCAAAAAGAAAGAAAAATATTTTTAAAAATAAATTTAAGGGGAAGCTGGGATGGCTCAGTGGGTTAAGCACTCACTTTGCAGCACCGGGGACTGAGGATCGAATCCCAGCCCTGGCCCATGCGGAACCATATGCTGAACTGGGAGCTCCCCCAGTTCAGTTCTCTCTCTGTCTCTGTCTCTGTATCTCTCTCTCTCTCTCTCTCTCTCTCTCTCTCTCTCTCTCTGTCCAAAATAAAAATAAATAAATAAAAAATAAATAAATAAATAAATTTGAGAGAAAGAGATAAAGCTAGAACATGGAGAGAGGGACTTCTACATACTACAAATCTCTGAAGAAGCCCAAAGCAATGGGGCAAAACAAACACTAAAACTGTAATTTAAGAAAACTTTCATAAAATAAAAAATGACCTACATATTCAAATAAAATTTCCTGAACCTAGGAAAATCATCCTAGAACAGCCAACCTGAAGACATATTCTAGTAAAGGTTTAGATTTAAAAAAAAATAAGAAGAATTCTTTGGACTACAAGGAAAAAGGACCAAGTTATTTATAAGGAAAAATAAGATTGTTGTTAGATTTCTCATCAGCAATACTTTATGTCACAAGACAAAGGAATTATATAAAGCATTCAAGAAGAGAAAAATTAAGGTACTCAAGAAAAAAAGGAAAAACCTTCATATTAAGAATTGTATATCCAGCTAAACTTGTTTACTAGCATAAAAAGGCTACAGATAAACTGCTGTGAATATATTTAAGAAACATTGTTCCCATAAACCTTTCTTACAGAATCTTCTAAAGAATCTACTGTACTTTAAGCTTTCAGCATAGAAAATGATTTAGGAGATACCCAAAATAAGAACTGAATGTTAAATATATATTACCTATAGAACTGAAACTAAATGATAGTTATAAAGGAGATATAGTGTTTCTATATGCTGACAATGTAGATACAGTACAACTGAAAGAAATGAGGAAAAATCAGGACAGTATATGGAAAATAGAAAAATCTAAAAAGCGAGACAGAAGAGGGGAACAAGACCATACACATGACACTCACGCTTAGAGGCATTAAGTTAGGAAAGAACTTTCTCCAGCACGAGTGTGTGACAAGAATGTGTTTAAGAGTTGTTCTAACACTTTTGCCTTTTAATATTTCTATATTCTGTATTATGAAGAAGAAATTATGGATATGAACATTTTCAAAATTTCAGTGGTCCCTTCTTTAAACTGTAACCCAAGGCCACCTATATTAGAATCACTTGGAGTGCTTATTAAAGATGCAAATTTGTGGGACTCTTCCCAAACCAAGTGAATCTGAATCTCACAGTGGGAGATTAAGGGAGAATGTTTGAGAATCTGCATATTAACATGTTCTCCAGAAGGCCCAGAAGTCATTTGAAAATCACTATTCTAAATTCTTACTCCAACAAAATATAATCTCTTTTTCTAGGTGTAATTCTTTAAAGCCTGGTCTGGCTGCCCAGAGTTCAAAGAAAATGGAACATAGTCTCTAAATGCAATGTGTCTTTCAATTAAGTAATAAGGTATCCAACTATTACCATGTTCATTTTTTAATAAAAATCAACAATTAAAAAAAAAAAACAAGGGGGAAGCTGGGATGGCTCAGTGGGTTAGGCGCTCACCTTGCAGCCCCGGGGACCGAGGATTGAATCCCGGTCCTGGCTGGTGTGGACCCACCCATGTGCTGAACTGGGGAGTGCCCCCAGTTTGGTTCTCACCAGGGTGAGACCCCGGCCCAGTTCCTGCCCTGTGCAGCCCTGTGCCCACCTGTGGAATGAAACCATGTGGAAAAACCAATGATGTGCAACTATGGAGACTATTCTGGGTCCTCCCCAATCTCTCTGTCTCTGTATCTCTCTCTCTCTCTCTCTCTCTCTCTCTCTCTCTCTCTCTCTCTCTCTCTCTCTGTCAAAAACAATAAAAATAAATCTTTAAAAAACAAACAAACAAAACAACAATTTTAAAAAACCAAAAGCTTTGTTCTTTCTGGCAAATATCTTTATTTTTCTGAATTCTTTCTTTTTCTTTTGGCCTTAATACCACTGTACTTTTGTTCTTACTCTTCCACCAATTCAATCTCTCTGACACATACACATACAATATCTGATCCACAAAAAAAGGGGGAGGTTAGAAAGAAAAAGAATTGATAGAGGCTATTTACCTGTGTTCACTGCCTACTTGATTGATATACTCCCATTTTTAAGGCTCAAAGTTGCTTCCTCGGTGGAGACTTCCCTAACTAGCCCCATCCCAAAGGCATAATTTATCTTCGGGGTGCTGCCTACCTGATTGGATCATGGTATCTTTAACAAACCACCTTCGTCTATTTACAGGGGTCTCCAAACTTTTCAGCCCGGGCCGCATTAACTATCAAACAGCAGTTTGGGGGCCGACTACACACTCGAGGTCCAAATAAAAAAGAATCAAAACATAAATGTTGTTTTTAATTATTTATTTAATATTATTTTGTTCAGATAAAAAGGTCTCCATGGGCCGGATGAGAGGGCCTCGACATGCGGGCCGTAGTTTGGAGACCCCTGGTCTATTAGATCAGAAGTCCCTTTAGAACAGGGCCTATCTCTTTATCTTTATATCCTCAACAAACTGGAGGCACTAAATAAAGTGAACTTTCCAACAAAATTGGATAAAAAGTGAAAAAAGCTAAAACAATCATGAGTTCTGCTCAAGCACAAAATAGCATAGGATTTCCTTCTTGCTTTTCTTCTCAAGTGATTGGATGTTTTGAAATATGGACATGTTTTTTAAATGATTGTTTTCATGGACTTCAAAATGAGAGCCACTTCAAGAAGAAATTAAATAACAGAAGGAGAAAAAAAGAATAATCCTTAGTTTATGGTGTCTATTTACATTTTATAGACATTAAGAATACCACTAGCTTAATACTGGTTCTAAAATCATCTGGTAGAATACAAAGTTGGGATAAACGCTCAATTCTCAAATCAAATAATGAACCCCTCCCTAACTTTTTTTTTTCATTTGATAAATGAGTTTCTTCAACTTCAAGTTTTTTTTATCAACAAGGTTTTTAAAATTATTTTAGAAACTATTGCTATTGGTTTATTGGCAAATCAAATAGATGTGCTTACTAAGCATAGATTAATGGAGAACTCGCTTACAGTGAACTTATGACTACTTGCTTAGACAGCTTGTCTTTTCCATAGGCTTCTTTGCTTGTGGTGATGAATTAATATCTCATGGCCAGAGAAACAGGAATGTCCAGATCTCCTTTTGCACCCTGTGACTACAAACTGGGAATCACATTTATATCTAAGCACTCTCTGTGTTAGATTAAGCTATTGTCTCTCAGCTACAAACCCACCCTTTTATATTCTACTCCGTGATGCTAACACTGGGGCTCTGCAAATGCTGTTTCTCTCTTGTGAGAGCACTTTCGGTTTGGTTCTGCAAATGGAAACAAAAGAGGACGATAAGAAGACTGGAGGAGGAAGAGGGACTTAATTCCTCCCTTGTGCCCCTATTCCTGTTGTCGCTGCCCTAGCAGCAAAACTGAGTTCCAGTTTTCAGCTATTTCCATCACAGGTGGATCCAGTCTCATCCTCAGAGGTATAACAGCAGGTGGTTGCACCCACCCTGTGGAGGTCTTATCCCCAGCTTCCTAAGGCCTGTCTAAGCGTGCAATCCCTTCCGTCCCCGAGCCATGGGCGTCCTAGTTGCTCCCTGCAAGTATTTACCTGTGTCCACCTTGATCTTACCTTTTTGCCAAAGTGCAATACTGTTTAGTCAATTTTCTTTATTAAGTTCTCTGTTAAAAATAACTAGTGTGGTTTTTTTTTGTTTTGTTTTGTTTGTGTTTGTGTTCTTGACTGGGTCCTGATGCTTTGTTTGCTTGTGGTTGTGAACAAATAATTCAAGCATAAGGAAATAAGGATGTCTGGTCCCCCTTCAGCTGGCTGAAGCAAATGGGGGTCACATTTATACCGAACCAAGCACTTCTTCCCTTGCTAAAGCAGTCCCACCTCAAATTGTCCTCAAAGAAGACATTATATATTGCCACACATCAATCTATGAGCACAATTCATTATGAGACATCTACAATGTAACATTCCAACTGCCACTTATCCAGGTCTGCTGCTCGTAAAATTGCTTTGAAGATACCTTGATGCTAATGTCTATGCCGAGTGAACAGTAACTGGATGCTTCGGAAGCCAGCAGTTCTCCAAGACTTGCTAGGTTCTATACTTAAATAAGAAACACTTCATGGGGAAGCCGGGATGGCTCAGTGGGTTAAGCGCTCACTTTGCAGAGCCGGGGACCGAGGATCGAATCCCGGCCCCAGCCTGTGTGGAACCATATGCTGAACTGGGAGCTCCCCTAGTTCAGTTCTCTCTCTCTCTCTCTCTCTCTCTCTCTCTCTCTCAATAAATAAAAATATGTTAAAAAAAAACACTTCCAAAGAGTGGCATGGAAGTGTCTATACTACCGGTACATAGGTTAGGTTACAAAAGCCACTTTCAGAACAATATTTATGGCCTTATGTTATAAACACATGCTCTTTTTTAAAATCTTAGTTATAAAATGTTGGGGGAATGAGAGGTTGGATGTTTATGTATTAAAGCTAACAGTTAACAGTGATTATTATCTCTGGGTGAATACGCTTTAATTTTTTTTTTCTATTTTGCTTATTTCTATTTTCTATTTTATCTTCTAAGAAAATATAAATTACCTTCAATCTAGAATATTAAACATACAAGGGCTGTCCAGAAAAAATCCAACCATAAATGCCTCTATTGTTCATATTACATGGCTGGATACTTATCGGACAGCCCTCGTATATATTGAATCCCAGACAATCAGACAGATATTTTCCAAAATCATAATTATTATTAATCTTCCTAACAAGGGAATTTAGATGAATTAAATTTTTCTTCTGAGAAGTAAAAAAAAAATGAAACTTTAAGATTTCGATGTATAATTCATGAAACATAATCCAACCAGCTCCCTACTCTGTTTTATAACTTGTATAAAGGTTAGCTTTAAGTTGCTTGGTATTTAAAGTCCTGAAAATAGTATCTCAAAGTATAGTCCATTTATTCTGTTAAACATGCAACTACACTGTTTGATAGTTTATATATCTGTAATACTAACATTTGTACCTCAATTTTTTTAAACTAAACATCATAAAACTGAAAGTTAAAAAAAATTTTTTTTTAATCAGCTAAATTCATTTGTCTGGGAAGCTGTTTACCCAATATGTGATTTCTGGTCTGCTTCACCCAGTTTTCTGTTTTGGGCATCAATGGGACCTTTTCATGCTATACCACATAATTACAACCATTTCTAACCAGCCAACACATATTATTTGTTCCAAGGGAAAATAGGTACTTTAGTTTTGTGTTATAAGTGTAACAAGGTTTTTTGTTGTATTTAAGAGATTTTATCCAAAACTTTCATCTTTTTTCCTTAGGATTGATACTATTGCTAATCGCTAATTTAAGGGTTTTAAAATTTGAGACATTATCTACCTTTGAAATTTATTTTTTATTTGCCTTTTGATAGTGAAATAAACATATTTGTAAGTATGCCCCTACTTCAAGACAAGCTGTCACTTAGACATTAAAATCTACAAGAAGTAAATTGGAGGCAAGGGGGCTGATTATTCTAATTCAAAAAAGATACCCACATATTATGAACTTCTTGACAGAGGTAAGAGTAAAGATGTTTGTAGCTTAGAAAACAGGAAAAAAAGAAGAAATACTTAAACCTTAAGTGTTGAATATCTGTAGAAAAGTAAAAAGTTATCTGACATTATAAGTCTATAAAAATATATATTGTTTACAATAAATAAGTATAGAGTACAATTTTTAGGAAAAGATATATAATATGGAAATCAACATTCTTCCATAGTGGAACCTGTCCTTCTTTTATTAACATAGATTGTACACATTGAGTATCTGCCTTGTGTCAAGGTACTTCGCAAAATAGTCACTGGTGATAAGCATGCAGCTATGGCCTAGAGAGCCTTAACATAAAAAAATCGTGATATATGAGCATCATACAAAAGAAATGTATTAAGCCATTTAATGTTGCTGTAGCATAGTGATACCAGCATTTTATGGTTCTCAGGCAAAGCTAATACTTGGGGGTGGGGGGATACAGGAGGGTCTGCTGGGAGAAGTCATGACTTATGAGTCATCTTTGTTTTTCCAGAGACACATCAAATGTCAGAAGAGTAACTCCAACTGTGCAGTCTAGTAAGTAGCATGGAATTTTTATTATGCATTTTCAATGTTCATATTCAAAAACTGTCTCATTTCTAAAAGGTCCAATCTATCTGCAGTTTGGCAGGGAGAATTTGCACCAACTGTAAAGAAAAACTTGAAATCAGTGAGAAAAAAAAATTACCATTGAGTTTGAAAATGACCTGAAAACCCAAGTGATCACTAAAAGTACAGTGTTTATTTTAAATAAATGGTATCTGTATCTGTCATCAGGTGGATTTAATGTAATCAATAGGAAACATTTGTTGATAGCTTCAAGAGTGCCACTCGTTCTTCTAAGTGCTTTATGTTGATTACCTGATTTATTGTTCACAACAACCTTTGAAAATAAGTTCTTTTGGGAAAGCTGGGATGGCTCGGTGGGTTAAGCGCTCGCTTTGAAGCTCGGAGGATCGAATCCCGGTCCCAGCCCATGCGGACCTACATGCTGAACTGGGGAGTGCCCCCAGTTCAGTTCTTGCCAGGGCCTATGTGGGAGGCTCCCAGCCCAGTTCCTGCCCTGCGCAGCCTTGTGCCCGCCTGTGGAGCGAAACTATATGGAAAACTAATGTCAACTGTGGAGACTGCTCTGGGCCCTCCCCCTTCTCTCTGTCTCTCTCTGTCTGTTTCTCTCTGTCAAAAATCAATAAAATAAATCTTAAAAAAAAGAAAAGAAAAGAAGTTCTTTTATCATGACTTCCTTCTACATGAGACACCCAAACACAGAAAGGGAAAGCAATTTAACCAACCACACAAAGCTAATAAGCATCAAAGTTGACCCGTCACTAATCAATTCAGCCTTAATACTTAGTTTGACTGCTCTAGTTTTCCAATCCATGGATGCTTTAAAGGTTAACTTTTTTTTTTAACTTGATTCAAGTTTTTTTCTGGAACATTAACAGATTCCATCTGCCAGTTTTCCAGTTGATGAGTTTCTATATATAGGCCTTACCTTATTGTACCTCTCACATAGTTTGAAAAGTTTACCCTTCTAAGCAAGTACAGAAGTAGCTATTTTCAGGACTGATTTGAGAAGAATATTTTTCCATAAGCTACACTTTTAATATCATGGGACTCTCCAAATAGAATAAAAATAGTAAAGTTCAAACCCAGTTGGGTAATTGAAGCTAGAAGAATGCATAATAGAAGATGGTTTAACTTTTCCTCTTTGTACACCTCAATAACATCTGCAAAGATTTAACCTCTTCAAAAAATTGTTCACCTTTGGGCTAAAACCAAGTAGAAAGAACTTCAGTTCCAAAGGAAGCATTTTTTTAAATTCTAAGTGAATTAAACAAGGCAATAGCCTGGAATTTCATCGCATACAAAACTGCATTTAGTGCCCATACTTGCTCTAGTGTTGACTTCTTGTTCACTCCTCAGGGCTATAAATCCTGGGGCTACCTCAAAATTTTTTTTTTTCTATTCCTTTTTTATTTTATTTTATTTTTTTAATTGTTAAATTTATTGGGGTGACATTGGTTGGTAAAATGTATGTAGGATCCAGGTGTACAATTCTATATTACATCATCTATGTATTGCATTATGTGCTCACCACCCAGTTAGTTCCCTTTCCATCACCATATATTTGATGCCCCACCCTGCTCCTTCACCCCCCTCCCCATTGACCTCATCTCTTATAATAGAGATATACAGCCTCCTTTTCCTTTTGGTACAGGATTTAAGGGGTGCTAGAAAAAAAGATATTGAAATATTTCCCCATCTTCCAACCCAGTAACATATCTAGTGGGAACTTCATTACGGTATATTCTCCATGGAAAGCAATTGATGCCCTGTCTATGTTTCCTTGGTTTTAAACTCTCACCAGTTTCATAATAGTTTTTGGCTATGGGGAGGAAAAAGAAGATACACTACAGCATAAATCATTAAAAGAACACATTGATTGTTAGACATGACTAGATATCAGTTAAATTAATTTATGTTACAACAAAGAATGTCTTAGAATAGAAGAGACTTGAGTATTCCTTGAATTAAGTTGAAATAATAGCCTTCCAAAGAATTAGAACTAGAAGATAAGCTCCATTTTCTTTTCTTGTGTTATATCACATGGCAGCCATTGATGCCACAGCTTTTTCTAAGAGAATTTACTTCCACCCTGGGCCCTATTGCATCCTGGATCACTATTGATTGGAGGAGGAGTGGACAACTGACACCAAGACAATCAGATCTTTCTATACTGGAAATTTGAAATCAGCACACAGAACACAACAGTCTCAACTAGCTAAGGAAGCCAAGTTTCAAAAAACACTAAAATCTAGATCAGTGTCAAGCTCTGGCCACTGTCTATGAGTCAAAGTTATATGACAGCAGGGACCGCCAGTGTGCAGGGAGAAGCATGAGAACACAGACCACTCTGCTTTTGAAAGGTAGTGAGAGAGCCTCAGTGCCCAAGTTTTTACTTTCATTAGCTGTTCAGCTGAACTCAACTCTTATTAATTTGTTGCTCTCTTCTAAAATAGCATGGCTAGACATTTATTTTTTAGAGCTTGATTTTATTTTTTTTTTAATATTTACTTTATTGTTTGTGAGGTGAGAGAGACAGAGACAGAGAGAAGAGGGAGGGTCCAGAGCAGTCGTCATACGTCATTAGTTGTGATGTAGCTTCATTCCACACAGGTGTATCTGGGGCCATGTGAGGCGAGAACTGAGCTGGAGGCCTCCCACATGGGAGGCAAGAACCTTCGCCACCATCCTGGCAGTGACCAGTTGCACTGCAGCTCAGCATATAGGTTTGCATGGGCCAGGGCTGAGATTCGATCCCCAGACCTCGTGGTTACAAGGCAAGTACTCAACTGGCTGAGCTATCCCAGCATCCCCTAGATTTATTTTTTTAACAAAAGTCTCATTTTCCATTTGTAAGCCATTATTAGTTGCCCTTCTGGTGCAACAGCCTACTGTTCATGAATACGAGTGAGAACTGCTGCAATATTATGTAGAAAAATATGAATAACAAAGCAAAGTTCAACGAGTTGCCCAAGGTTTCATCTTCTCAGCCAAAGCTGAGTCCTGAGTCAGGTTCTCTTTACCACCAAATGAAGTGAAATCTGGTCCTTTTCTGCATGCTTCTGACGGGCAGTTGCATTCACTAGGTAGTAAATATTGGCTGTTCCCAAATTATCTTCCCAAGTTTGTCAGTACACATTTCCTTACAGAAATAATATTTTTAATGTTGGCTGAGTTTCAAGATTAGCCCTGTTTTAACAATTATGAATCTGAAACCCACTCTGTTTATTAAGAAAATAGTGCAACACAATACTATCATAATGATAGTTATTAAACAAAACAGTAAATCAAATGAGAACTGTTTTATGTATTTGGAATGTTTGGTTTGAGGAAGAACAGATTTTATTGGAGGTTTTGTGCTCATTCCTAAGAGCAGATCTAGGTATTCTTAAAATTTGTTTAGAGTTTCAGGAAACCAGCTTGTCTCTATTATGCCTACCTAGACTCCAAATGCTAATACCAGGGGGTAGGGGTGGGGAATCTGAACCAATGAGCCCCAAACTGTTATCAGTGGTTGCCTCTTGTGGGTGAGGTTGTATGAGACTCTCTCTTTCTCCTTCATACATTTTTTACAGTATTTAAACTCTTTAAGTCATGATGTATTACTTTTATAACCTGAATAAAAGCAGTAAAAATGCAAAAACTTTTACAGCTTCCATTTTCTGGGTACTGTTTTCTTATCACAATCTCCTGTACTTATTGTTTATAATCAAAGTCATTTTTGATTCACAAATAGAAGAATGCACTTTATCGCAGAGAGGTGAAAAGAGTGAAGATAAAGAGGAGTTAGGCTATGTGAGAGATTTGTCTGAGATAAAAGGAAGGAGGTGGTAGTTTTAAAAAAAGTTTCTCTGCCTGCAATGTCCTAGAATGGTTTTCCTGATGAGAGTAGTTAAATGGGAGTGGACTTCAGGAAGACAAGAGGTAGAATTGTGTACACCAGATTGGGATTGTCATACAGTGGGCATTAAGAACCAGTGGATATTCCTAGGTAGACAATAGGATTAGCCTTAAATAAAGATGGAGGTACCGTAAGCAAGAATAAAGCAGAAAGATACTTCCTCCTGACTCCCCATCAATGTTTCACACAAAAATTACTTCACTAAACTTCTTTCAGTATAAGATCATTAAACTTCGTACAAATAAATTGACGTGAAAAATGCAAACACGTTTAGTAGAGTAACAACTTAAAAATCACACGACTAGCAGTAATTAATTTTAAAACCTATAACTTACGGAGAATAAATTTGTTATAAAAGTGAAAAGAATTGTAATGTAATGCTTAATAGAGGAGAAGAGGGGCTGCCACGAGAAAATAATAAAAAATAGCTATCATTTCTTGAATATTTATGTGCGTAGCACCATGAAATTAAGACTGTGCATTATTATATTTAATTTTCTCAATATTCCTATGTGAAATGAGCAAACTGTGGTTCAAGTTTCCCAAGGTCACATGCCTAAAATGGCAGTACCAAGACTCAGAAAGTGAATGGAAAAGAGATCCTGAAGGCACTATTCAGTCTATTCCCCCAGTTTGACTCAAGGATAGTCAGGATATCATTTAATTGGGAAAGAGAAACTCGTGGGGAAGAGAGGTTACAATATCAATTCTAGTAGAGGGCAAAAACTGAGATGAAACCATTTTAGAGCCTTCAGGAGGGAAAAATGTGACCATTCTGTCTCATCCATGTCCACTTGAACCCAAGTCTACACTGAAATCTGACTTATTCCCACAAGTGTTAGGTCAACAGGTGTTTCTTCTGTGGCCAAGAAGGCCAGAGGCAACCTCCTCATTCAGAGGGATCAGAGGGATAACTGAATTCACTACCTTATGCCTTACAGTCACTTAAAGTAAAAAAAAAAAAAAAAGGAGGGATGTAGAAAGAGAGAGAGAAAGAGAGAGGGGAGTAGGGAAGAAGAGGAAAGGAAAAGTGGGAGGGATGGAGGGAGGGAGGAAAAGATGTCAGGTCAGCAAAAGTGAACCACTCTAACACTTACTGTCCCCGGCCATGATCAGTAGCCTTGTACCCCCTCCTGTTCCATGGCTTGGAGTTACCAAGTGCCACATTTTCACAGGGAAGAGTCCCCATCACTCTTGAACCTTCCAGCGGCAAACAGACCCTATTGCTTGGGGCTCCTAATTCACTGTAATTTGTAAGTCATGTTGGGGAAGTAATGAACACACAGATATGCATAAGAATTTTAAATGCTCTTCAGACTCACTGCTCCCTAAGCACAGGTGATGGGGACAAAGTCACCTAACACTGCAGGTCTATTTCTTCATCAGTAGAATGGAGACACTGGTTTCAGTGATCACTAAGGTCTTTTCTAAAAAAGAAAAAATAAATAAATAAATAAGTAGCAACTATTGAGTTAGTCAATATATAATCTTTCCGACATTTCTTGTAAAGAGACAGAATTCTCTCTCCCTTTCACACACACATGCATATACACACCACACAGAAAGTTGAAGACACCATAATATGTACCATTTCTTTATATACCACTAATAAAGAAAAAAAAACGCTTGCAACTAAACCATGAAACAAGTATAATACATCTGTTTCAGAGACGTTAAACCGCAAAACACTTGGATCCTAGAGTTAATGAAATTCAGTGTTTAAGGTATTCAGAGACCCACTTATGTTAAACCCTGACACATTACGTGCAATACTTGATCACATAGTGCCAAGTTCAGGCTCACTTCTAGTTGCATCCACTTTCTATCTGTCGATGGCTTTTCATAACCTCACTCCAGGCCTCCCAAAGCCTCAAGCTCCCACCAGTTTCCCAAATGTCTCCACAATTTCCTAGAAGTACCTCTTACTCCTAACCATGATCATTTTGACTTTTCTAGCTCTCCTATCCCTTTGAAAATAATTTGGTTCTATTCTCATTCTCTTAGGCTTTGCTTGCTAAGCAATAAGAATAAAATTTATGATGTAATTATAGCTAGAGTTTTCATAGTGGGCTTCAAAATCCCCAGATGTCAGATTTTCATTTAAATGTAAGCTTTCTTACAAAAGAAATCAATGCGCATTTATGGAGGATTAAAGAGGGTGGTATATGTAGAGACAGAGCTTTGTTTCCTTCAACTCATGCTGCTTTGATCAGGATTTATTGCCTCAGATACATAAGTCTGGGTGGCCTTGCCACCTTTTTCCCACAGAGGGGCTGCCAAAAGTCTGGGGAGAAACCTCACTGTCCTTTAGCTTCTGTAGAATTGCAGGGCAAAGTCTCAGAAATAAAGTAAATCCCAGCAGCTGCTCTGACCCCCACAGATACAGTGGGATCATCCTCTTTCTCCTCCACTCCATCACCATCATCATCCTCTTTCCTCTTTGATTTGTTTCCTAAAAATATTCTCAGAAGGAAGTAATTCCCTTTCTTCAGGATCTGTGTAGGAACCCAATGCCTACACTTTGAATACTCATCTCATTTCAGGTTGGACGCTTATTTATTTTGATTTCTTTATTAATTTGTTGTACTAGATATAATAATTTGGAAAGGCATTTTACCTTGTCTTTAAACAAGAATGGCATTTATTAATGAGTTCTTTTTCACCTTTTTAGCCCTTCTCTCCATTCAGAAAGCCCTTTCGTTGGTACCTGAACACTTTGCAAATGGGAACAAGATTCGATAAGATTTCTCTGGTGAGCAACGTGTCAAGATGCATCAAAAGCTTTAATATTATGCAAAAGCTTTAAACCCACGTATTTAAAAACCCACAAATTTCACACCTAAGAACATATTTTAAGGGGAAAAAATGAGATTGGTACAAAAAGTAATGTTTAAGGATATTCACTATAGTGCATTTTATAACATCTAACAATATGAATTTGGTTAGGCAAATATTAGTGAATTTACATGATGGACTATTAGGCAGCCATTATATGTCATATGTGTAGGACCTAAATCCATGGCCTCACTCTTAATAAGGCCTCCATACATGGTTCTCCACACAGAGTACGTGTACCATTTGGAGTTTTAGATTACAGGTGACAAAAGTACATTTTGGCCAACATACACAAAGGGGGATTTATGGAAAACAATGCAAAAAGGGTAGAGAACCAGGCAGAAGGCAGTTCAGTTTCAGGAGCTAGAAAGCAGGAAGGTCCGGGTGGGTCTGGTGGTGGAGCAGCCTGGTAGGGCTGTGGCTGCTGCCTGGACGAAAGAACGCCCCCCCTTCACTCGCACAGTTCCACACTCAGCGCCCAAGTCCCAGCAGGGAGCTCCCCGGGCACGCTGAAACCCCTGCCCACCTTCTGGCAACAGCGGGCAGAGAAGGAAGAACCCGGGTCTCGGGCACAAGAAGCTGGGTTTCCCATCCCAGCAAGATGGTACACAGTGGTGATAGTTCACTTGCCCGCAGGGAGTGAAGAACGATGGATGTCGCTTAGTGGCCATGAAATGATAGATGTTTTCATATGACATAAGCAGGAGATAACTTTGAAATGGGAAATTATACATCAAATATTTATTCTAAAAAGAAAAAAGAAAGCTGTCACATATATGTGATGATCAGCCCTGTGAAAAATGCAAAACAAAATTTTTTTTTTTTTAATTTTATAAACAAAGTGAAACTGAGGCTCTGGGAAGAAAAAGGACTAGCCCAAGGGCTCTGTGTCAGGTTGGGGGCAGAGATGGAACAGTCCTGACTCAGGGACTAGGGCTCCTCCTCCCCAGGTACTCCCCTAGAACTGTCAGACATCTCCCAGCCTCCCCTGCTTCCCAGCTCTAAACCTCAAAGGACACGGATTACTACATGGTGGTATTTCCCTTTCCTGTGACTCGCTGGTTGTCCTGCTGCTTAGCGTCCAGGCCTAAGCTGGAGGCTCTGCTGGAAGCAGTACAGTTGGCATGGCCGAGGTGGCTGGGAGGCTTGGCAGCCGCCTCCCTCCCATTTTAGGGAGTGAGTGGGTGGAGAGCTGAGGGCTGAGAAACCACTGGAGAAAGAAGTCAGGATAGCGGAAGACACAAAGGCAGGGGCCAACCTGGAGAGGAAGTGGTGTGGCGAGTAGGCAGTAGGGAGACAGAAAAATGGTTTAAAAAAAAGGAGCAGCAGCCAAAGAATGAGGAAAATTGTTAAGTCAGCCAGAAAGGGCCCAGCGATGACCAGGATCTCCCACACCTGGCTACAGAGGAGAACGTTAAAGCCTCCCAAAATTGCCACCACCCTCTCTGGAATAAAGCACTTCTCATGATTTGACATGATATTTGACATCTGAGTTACTGCGGATTGTTTTCTGCTTTTTATCTCTCCTTTCGGGTTATAGATGAGCCCACCAGAAAGACCAAACCAACTGCAAATTCCCAGACTTTACAAGTTATTATACAATGACAGATGGATAGCTCTAGAAAGATCCTATTTAGGAGTCATCTTACTTAAGATATGCATCTTTCAGTTAGAGAAACTGAGGCACAGAATTACAGATATGTCCACAATCATTTACTTATTTATTTTTTAAAGATTTATTTTTATTGTTTTTGACAGAGAGAGAGATACAGAGACAGAGAGAAGGGGGAGGGCTTAGAACAGTCTCCATAGTTGTACATCATCGGTTTCCCACATAGTTTCATTCCACAGGTGGGCGGGGCTGCACAGGGCAGGAACTGGGCTGGGGTCTGACCCTGGTGAGAACCAAACTGAGGGCACTCCCCAGTTCAGCATATGGGTCCACACGGGCCAGGGCCAGGATTCGATCCTTGGTCCCTGGGGCTGCAAAGTGAGTGCTTAACCCACTGAGCCATCCTGGCTTCCCCCATTTATTTATTTTAAAACACTTAATATATGACTATCTTAATCAGGGATTGGCAAGCATTTTCTAATAATTGTCTAGTGAATATTTTTTGGCATTGAGGTCCATGTGGTCTGTCATCCCTACTCAACTCTGCCACTATAGAGCAAAAGCAGCCATAGACAATATATAGACAAGTTGATCTGGCTATAGTCCAATAAAACTATACAGTAGACTCTCCGGTAACCAGAACTCTAACAACCAGTAAAAACTCAAGGAACCAGTTGCTTGAGAATACCAATTGCTTAAGTGCTGGTTAATAAAGTCCACCTACATTCATCCAGCGTCTATCAATCTCCATGGGTGCCAGTTAACTGAGAGTCTATTGTATTGCCAAAAACTGGGTGAGGGCTGGATTGGGCAATACTTTGCAGTTCGTCAACACCTGATCCAGACCTACCTATTTATTAACCATGTGAGCAACCCCCCAAAATATATGAGCAAATGGTAGGCATAAATTAAATTTCCATAGGAATGATAATAATAATCATGGCTGCAATTTATGGAGTACGGCCTACATGGCTTTTCTCATTTAATTGCTCCACAAGTCCTATGAGATGAACATTCTTATGCTCCCCATTTTTTTAGATAAGAAAATGAAACACATGCAGGTCAAATAACCTTCCAGTGGTCCAATGGCCACACAGCCAGGAGGGGGAGTGTCAGTATTTGAACCTAGATCTATCTCACTTTAGGACTCAAGTGCTTAATAACTCCACCAGGTGAAAGACTATGAAGACCTAGAAGGCAGGATAGGAAACAATATCAAGTTTCTTACAAAGCATTGAACACTTTTATGTTATTCTGAAGGAAACTGCAAGTAGTTTATATATTTCAATAGTGCATCCATATCAGCAACTGGAAGGAACACCGGTCTGCATCTCTCTCCTGCTCCCTTCCTCTCTCTCTCTCTCTTTCTCTCTCCCCTTCATTCTCTCTCCCTGAAACATTCATTTGTTACCTCTTTCTCACTATCTGTCCGTTGGGCTCTCTCTCTAGAACACATACTAAGATTTAGGAAGGATATTAGCTGGAGCCCACCCACCTCAGACACTGAGAAACAAAAGGTTGCTAAACCTGACAGGAATTCAAGCCAGGAGGGGAGGAGAGGACAGCTCTTGATGATTATCCTAAAAATTTAAAGCCAAACCAGAGAAAACTTGAGGAAATGACTCACTGAAACCAGGAGAAAGAAAAACAGCTGAATGATGGCAAGAGAAAATGAGGATAATATAGCCTTACTGTTAAAGTGAGGGTTAGAAATCCACAGAGACCCAGAAAGGAAACACTGCAATGGCTGAGTTACATTCCTGAAACTAACATGCAATATTGTTTTATCAGGCTTATGGTTGTTGGGGCCAAGAATGAGGCAGGAACAGATTTCTTAACAGAAACATCATCTCATGTTCTTTACTGTCCCCAGATCGTCTCCTCTGCGAGAGCCCTAAGGGGGAACACTTCTATTCTTGAATCACAAAACTGGCTGTTCCTGACTCAGAGATTGGTGTGACAAACAGATGTACGACACTGCAGCCATGAAAAAGCTAAAATCTGTCATGAGCCCATGAAAGGACTTTGTGAGCTATCAACTTTCCAGCTAAAAAAAATAAGTAAAAAAATAAAAAATAAAATAAAAGCCTGATAGAAAAAGTTGGAAAATGTTTTCAAGCATAAATACAGTTGGCTTTCACTTGGTAGGTCTTTCGAAACAAAAACAAAACTATGAGTTAAGTACACTTTGTCCTTGTCCTTTTTTTTACCCATTTATCACATTGTCACGGAATTAAGCTTCTTAATGCAAAGCTCTGATCATGTCACCCCTGTGAACACAAGCCTGTAGTTAACACACAGTACTGGTAATGTTGCTATGAAACAGGCACTTACATGCATTGCTGCTGGAAATGTAAATTGGTACAATCTCTAAGGAGACATTTGGCAATGTCTACCGACATTAAGAATGCACATATCTTTGATCTAAGACTTCATCCTATAGCTGTACTTGAACTTGTATGATATGAAGCATGCATAAGATTATTTGTTACACTATTATTAGATAACAGATTAGATACACTTCTGCTCCTGGATACAGTGTAGGAGATCACAGCTGGTCAAAGCTCTTGCTATTACAACTAAAAACAAATGGATAAAATGAGAGAAACATGGTAAAAACATCAAAGAGCTGTGAAGAAGTAAATAAACTAAAAGTCCAGAGAGAAAAGCCCTTCTTTGGGCTGAAAAGACAAGGACATTTCAGGCTTTCAAACAAAAGCCTGGAATAACCATGTCTAGAGGACAAGGATGAAGCAAGTGTGGGCAAAATCTTGTTAAAATTATAAATGCAGCTCACCTCAACTCAGTCTGTAACTGAACTGAGGTAGTGACCTCTGGCCCCTATCTGCCTAACAAAGAAAGAAAGGATCCTTCTCTGGTGGAAGATATCATCAGAAGTGCCTACAGTTCTTTTATACACGATGCCAACATCTAGTCAAAAAATATTTATCCAAAGAAGCAGGAATGGTGACCAATAATCAAAAAAATAATAAACATACACCTATAGAGAATTGGTATAACAGAGTTAAAATAAGAGCACAATACAATGAGCATGCCTGATATGTTAAAGAAAACAGAAAAAATTATAAATCGGTCATACATTTCTCAGAATGATTTAATAGTCTGAGGCTCTTCCAAACCAATTTTTTCTTTCTGTCTTTTTTCACTAGTACCAGATCTTGCTGGTTCTCTGAAGGTTCCCCCTATCTATTCCTCTTTTTCTACTTTTATCTCTCACAGGCATTCTTTACATGACACCTCCCAAAAATCTTTTAATTTCATCTTAGTGATTTCTTTTCACAGAACTCAAACTGACACTACAGAAGTCACACAGCACTGTAATAGCATCTCTAAAGTGGTGAAAATAAAAAAACAAACAAACAAAAAACTGCTGACCTAGAATTATATAACAGTGCAAATATTTCCTTGAAACAAAAACAAAGATAAATTGCTATCAGTAGGACACCATGAAAGTAAGTACTAAAGGGAATTCTTTAGATATAAGGGAAATTTTCTCAGCCAGAAACACAGAAAAATTGGGAGAAAATGAAAAGCACTGAAATGAGTATATACGTGTGGATAAATATAAAAGAATGCTATTTAATGCAGCAACAATAATATCTTTTGGAGTTGAGAATATACAACATAACATAAAATAAATGACAATAATACAAAAGGTAGGACAAGGACAAATGAAGTCAAGTTTTAAGAAATGTTACAACCTTAGTAAGTCTACTGGTAAGGTAGACTGTAACAAGGTAAGGATACATATTAGTATTAAAATCTCTAGGGCAATGGCTCAAGTAGGAGCAGTTTTGCCCATCAAGAGACATTTGGCAGGGGATGCCAGGATAGCTCAGCAGGATGAGCACTTGCCTTGCAGCCACATGTTCTGGGGATTGGATCCTAGCCCCAGCCTGTACAAACCCATATGCTGAACTATGCGCACTGGGTAACTGCAGGGGTGATGATAAAGGTTCTCATCTCCCAGTTTGATTCCTGCCCCATGTGGCCCCAATTCTATTGGTGTGGAATGAAACCATGTCACAACTAATGCCGTACAACTATGAGGAGTGCTCTGCCTCCGCCTCTGCCCCCATCTTTCTCTCTCACAAAAAAATTAATCTTTAAGAAAAAAAAAGGAGAGAGAGAGAGAGAGAGAGATTTGGCAAATAAATAAATAAATAGTACACAGGTTGAATGAGAGAGGGAGGAAAATTTGACAATATTTGGAAACATTTTTGGTTGTCACAACTATGAGGAAGATGTCAAAATCATCCTCAGTTAAGAAATACTAACTAAAAGACAGACATAATCAGAATAGATTAAAAAAAATTCATGACCCCACTTTACAAGGGTTGTCCAGAAAGTATCCAACCATGTAACAGTTATTATTTTGAGAATGCTGGATTCTTTCTAGACAGCCCTCAGATGCTGTCTCCAGGAAACTTCCTTCAAATGTAATGATATAGGCAGGTTAAAAGTGAAAGGATAGAAAAAGAGATTCTATGCAAAACCAAATGAAAAGAAAGCTGGAATAACTGTGTTTATATCAAAGTAGACTGCAGAACAAAATAACTTATGAGGGATGAAGAGTAACATTACATAATGATAAAAAAAAAATTATTTCACCAAGAAGACATAACAATTCTAAATGTGCCTGTACTTTTAACAGAGCTTCAAAATGCATGAAGCAATAACTGGTGGAACTAAAGGTAGCAATAGACAAATCCACAATTATAAGTTTAGAGACTGCAATTTGCCTCTCAGTGATTGACAGAGCTAATAGAAAATCGACAAGGATGTAGATGGACTCAATAACACCATCAACCATTCTAATTTTTAGAAGAATACACGTTCCTTTCAAGTACATTTAGCACACTCACCAAGATAGACCATATCTTCAGTCATAAAGCAAACCTTAACACATTTAAAAGAATTGACATCATACAAAGTATGTTCTCTGATTAGTGGTAATACAATAAACATAATAATAGAAAGATAACATGAAATCTCCAAACACTTGGAAATTAAACAACACCCTTCTAAATTCATGCATAACATACATCTCAAGGAAAATTAGAACATACTTTAAACTGAACAAAAATCAAAATATATCAAAATTTATGATGATTTGAAGCAGTGATTAAATAGAAATTTATAGCATTAAATGCTTATAGAAAGTACTTTAAGACCTAGAAATAGAAGGGGAAAATAAACCCAAAGGAAGCAGAAGGAAGAAAATCATGAAGATAAAGGCAGAAATCAATAAGTTGAACACAGAAAAATTAAGTCAAAACAATCAAAATTTGTTTTGTAAAAAATCAGTAAAATGCAAATTCACCTATAGCAAAACTAGCAACAAAAAAAAACAAAAAAAAAGAAAGAAAGAAAGAAAGAAAAAGAAAAAAAGAGACAAAGAGGATAAATTACTGATATCACGAATGGAAAAGAAAATACCACTATAGACCCTGCAGAAAATAAAAGGATAAAGGGATACTGTGAGCAATTCTACACCAGAAAATTGACAACTTAGATGAAATAAACCAATTCCTCAAAAACCACAAATACCAAAACTCATTCAAAACGAAGCAGGCAATGTGAATAGTCCAAAATTATTAAAGATATTGAATTCATAGTTTAAGATCTTCTGGAAAAAAACTACCTAGAATTTCTTTTGGTTTGTAATGGGAAGATTTCAGGTTACCTCAGCTCAATATATTGCCAGCCTTGAAACTCTAAGTTGTTTTTTTTTTCTATCATCCAGTTTGAGTTGAGTTTTCTTTTACTTCAAGACAGACTTCTAACACATCATAGTTTTCTGGAGTTTAGCATAATACTGTAGTTGTTGAATGTCCAAAGGCAATACTGAGGTGACCCAGAGTAGTAATTATAGAAAGACTGGCAGTAGTAGCAATGGTCGTTACAGTAGTAGTAGTAGCATAATAGTAGTGACAGTAACTGGCTGAGAGATACTAAGCACTTACCTGTGACACTCTGCAAGAAAAATTTACATTTGCAAATGAAAACACAGTTTTGTAGATGAGAAAACGGAAGTACAAATGTTAAGTAGAAGAGTAAAAATACTGCATAGAGTATCAAGAGGGCTTTTCTGAAGAACAGTGTTCTTTCCAGCCTACTGTCTGCTTGTGATTCTCTGGGATAGAATGGGACTACAAGAATGGTCATTTTTTCCCACTGAGCGATCCTGCCAAGACAGGAGGCCACCTTTGTGCTTCTTTAGCCGGTACCTGCCTTTTTCACCAATTAGACTATAAATCCATCATCCACACTCGTTGAAGGCCCCAGTGCTTTCTGAAGCACGCATGTATGCGCACACGCACGCACGCACACACACACACACACACACACACTCACACACACACACCCGTGAGGAGTGAATAAATACAGAGTGCCTGAGAGGGCCTAGCTTAACAGGATGAACGTCTCAATGAGATGATCAGTCTTTGGTCTGAAATAACAAAGACCTCCAAAAGGAATACACAAATTTACCCTGTTCACTTATTAAAATCCTGAAAGGGCTGCTATGCAGTGGGTAGCAGTATGCCCTTGAACTCTCCCTGATTTTAAATAACTACTTTTCATTAATCTTACAAAAATTGAAAGAAAAAAATTCCATGCAAGTGAACTGAAAAAACAAACAGATGAGTAGCACTTATTTCTACACTTTGTCAATTTTAATGAGGCAATGGTCCAAGAAACCACATTCCTGTACTTGTAAATCAGCTGCCAACATGAATGTGATTCTTCAGCTATGAGAAAATGTCTTTCGAAGGGTACATGTTGGTTAACATTGGAAATTCTTATGTACTTTGGGAGATAACAATATTTGCCCTGATAAAGACCAGCACTTTTTTCTTCCTTTTTATCTGGACTTGTCAAGAATCAGTCATGTCATTTTGCATTTTTCCTTTTTCTCTCTCTTGCTCTTGCCCTCTTTGGGACTCATGCCAATAACGTGTTTTCCTGAAATGGTGGATATAAGCCAGCATTGATATCCCCTATGTTAGATAAATTCTTGAGATGTAGGAAAAGTTCTCATTTAGGAATAATGAGCAGAAGTTACAGCATTGCAGAGCAGCTACAAATCAAGAGTATGCTAACTGTGTCAATGCAAGTGTTCAGCTTTATGACTTTGAAATCTCTTGTAAATCAATTCACTAATGTTAAGTATTACTTCAAATGGAAAGAAGATGGATAGATAGAAATAGGATAGGAGGGAGGAAAGGAGGGGCGAAAGAAAAGATGGGAGCGTGGAGAGGAGGGAAGAGAGGAGGGAAGGAGGAGCAAAAATCAAGTTGGAAGTCAGATACTCTGGAGGTGTAAGCCAACTTTGAATGGCAAAAAGAAAACATAGCCAACTTTAGAATTTCCAGCTACCTATTGGTTACTGCTTATTGCTGACAGATGGAAATTTAATGTCAGCAGAAAAGGTCTTATTTTGTGAGTTCAGTGAGTTTTATGCCTGGGACAGAGATGTTCCTCTGTAAAGATTTGGTAAATAAATATATGAATAGGTGAATGTGTAAGATATTGTTTTGGATGCTAGTAAAACTGAAGTGTATACATGTTTAATGAATTGCCCCAAATCATAGAGAATATCTTAGGTGCCTAAACTACATTAGATGGAAAATGTAAGGAGGATCATCAATTGGGACCTAAGATTTGATTTTACTTCCTGGACTTCCAGATTGTAGAAGTCTGGGACTCCTCTATATTGTTTTCTGCTTCAATGCCTAGCTCATTATCTAATACATACTAGATACTCAATATATATTTAAATATATGTCCTGAGCTGTAAAATTTACTTTCCCTGTATGAAAAATGAGGAGGTAGCACCAATTGGAAGTGCTCCTTCCAATTCTATGTCACTGTGAGAGAGGCTATCTGCTCCCAATCTTCATTTCATCTCCCACTTCCCAGCTTCCACTGATCAACTTGTATGGGAAGGAAGGTACAGGTGAATGAGGTTACAAAATCCTTTCTCCAATGTTATACCAGCCTCCCTCTGAGCTCTTATTTCTACAAGAAAAACCACACACACCCAAAAATTCAGTCTTCATTGAAAATAGTGAATCAATCACTTCATTGTCTATTTTGTGAAACGAGTTCCAGAATCATCACAGACTTCCTAATCACCCAACCTCAGCAGCCAAAGATTCCTGAACTTTCACAATAGGTGGTTCCAGCCAATCTTCCCTAGAAATGTCCAGTGACATTCTTTCCATGTGTCTTCTGGGGGTGCTCAACAGCAACAAACAGCCTGGAACGAAACAGCAGCAGCAACGCTCCATGTATTATAGGATGGGGTCCTTGAAAGAAACAAATTCTCCCACACTCCTGATGTGAGTGCTTTCATGACATCCCCACAGTGAGAAAAATAGTAGTAAGTGCTGAAGTACCGGCAAGAGAATTCCACGGAACTGGCAGCATCGCTTCCTGTTTGTCCAGGGTGAGAAGAAACTCACTTACCCAGAAGACCCATGTTTCTCCTCTTTTGCTGAGCCCGGGGCTCCCCCTAGGTAACTGCAGGACAATGGATAGTATCCTGAGGGTCCAATCAGGAAGCTAAGAACTCCAATCTGACCTCTGACAAACTGTGTGACTTCGGAAAAATCACCCTCCTCTCTGAGCTTTAGATTCCTCCATTTTAAAAACTTATTTGCCCTTTGAAGTAGTCATACATTCCTTTTTTTTTTTCCCAGCAACAAAATTTTTTACTTGTAAACTTCACCTATAAAGCATGCACAAAAGCCTGTGAAATAGGCTTTCTTAGCACACACCCAATTTGGCTAACTCAGAGAAACAATTCAAAAGTGAAAAATAAAAGTTTCTCTTTTATACAGAAAAGTGCTCAATGAACCAAGGAATGTTTTTCACAAGATACTAGTGAAACCTAGGTTTGCATTCAATGGATGTTGACTTCACTTAATCTTACCACACACCAAGATTTTCCATATTACATAATAGTTCAGGGACTGCAGAGGCAAGCTAACCAAAGTCACCAAGACAACACTTCGTTTCCATGTGAAAGCAGTCACTGCTTATTAACTGACAGGATGATAAAAATCACCATGGTAGAGCCTCAGTTCATCCTTCTAATAAGCCTGGTGATCTGCTCTTCCATGTTGCCAGCATCTCCACCTTCTACTGGGTGGTCATTTTCTTCATTCCACTCGGTGGAGAAGATAACTTGAAGGTCCACAGGAAGCGATTTGCTTCTTTAAAGCGTTTTCCAACAATGTGGATCTAATGTATCAGATCTTCCATGCTGGTGATGCCATATCAAACAAGAGATGGAGCAATCAATGTGTTATCTGGCAGGGCAATATGCTTCTTGTTGATTTTGCCATAACCACCTATGCTTGTAGATCAATTCATTTACTGATTTCAGTTTTGGGTACCCCTAGGCAATATGTGGTTCCACAGTCTTCAGCATGTCAATTGAGGCCTTATTGAGTTTTACAAAGGTGCCACTAAAGATCGGTGGAGGCGAAGAAACTGCAGTACCTTCCGGGCTTTGGGATCAGACCACAGATGCCTCTGATCCTGATGACAAATGCCAGTTTGGGTTCTGCAGGTACATAGAAGCTGCAGGCTTTCCTCAACATCCTAGCATCGGAACGTCAGTTCTGTACATCTGCCTATAATAAGGTAACCAGACGTACCGCTTTTGGTGGGACAGTCCCAATTTTTAACAATTTGTCCTGCGTCCTGCGGCGTTTTAAAAAAGTCCCAATTTTTGGAAAGAATGCACGACAAGCTGGGGAATGGCAGGAGATAGACCAAATTTTTAATCAAGAACACCCTCCCCCCTGGTCAATGGTGCCCCGTTTTACCAATGTTAAAATCTGGTCACCTTAGCCTATAATCTTTGTGAGAGTGCTTAGTGCTTAGCTTTTTCATAACCTTCCTTCTTGCCTTTCAGAGCATGTTTTGGGCAGACTTCTCTCTCAGGCGCTTGATCTTCAGCTCTGCGAAATTCCTTTGCTTTTTCGTAAGGGTTTCAGGCATAGCAGGAACCTTCTCTTCTGCATCCTCCATGGTTCTGGCCGGGAAAAGAGGATATCTGAGATTCCTTTTTTTAAAAGTAACTTTTTTATTCTCAAAAGAATATCCTTAATATTGTAGAAATTTTTAAAAATACAGTAAATTTTTTTTACAAGGTACCGAGCATTCATAATTCTACCACCCAATAATAATCACTGTTATTATATTTGGGTATTTCTTTTGCTGAGACTGTTTGGGATTTTAAACATCACTGAATGCATATCTCCCAGTGATGGTGGCCCTTTAATGACATTCTGAGGTTTGCACTTGTGCCAGGCATGCTGTCCACGTGCTAGGAAGTTGGAAAAATCCCGCTGGTAATTAACTTCCTGTAGACTGTGACACAGTCTTTTGAAAGCCCTTGGCAAAATGTCATCAGAGGATAGTTATGAATATTAAAGAAGTCATGTGATGCTACATCACATGATTAGAAGAGTGATTAGGCTGGGCACCTCCACTTGGTATTTGTTCATCATCATCATCATCATCACCACTATTACTATAAAGTTTAAAAATTATTTTTTATCTTTCTCCAGAGTTTTCCAAACTTTGATTAAGTATACAGAAAGAAGGGGATAAATGTCATTATTTTCAAGCAACATTTTTCAAACTATGTTCAGTGGCACTGTAGGTACTAGAGATGTTCCCCTGGAGAAAAGACTTCTGTGATCAAAAGAGTTTGGGAAAAGATACACCAAGTTTGTCCAACGTGAGGCGCAGGTGCCACGTGTGGCCTAGAACAGCCTAGAACACTGCCCAACACGAATTTGTAAAGTTAAAACATTATGAGATTTTTTTTTTGGCGGGGAGGGTTTGTTTGTTTGTTTGTTTGGCTCATCAGCTACAATTAGTGTTGATGTATTTTATGTGTGGTCCAAAACAATTCTACTTCTTCCAATGTGGCCCAGGAAAGCCAAAAGGTTAGACACCCCTGAGCTACACGGTTGATCTACTCCCTTAAAGACTCGTAGCGCACTCTGCAAGAAAAACGCTTTAATTTTAATTAACTGTGTTTCCTAAACTTATATGAGTTCAAGACACTTACTTGGGAATGCCACACCAGTTTGCCCATCAATCAATTATGACAGAAAGTATAGTTCTCTGGACAAGCATGCAGATTTCTATGGGTACACAGCTTAACTTCTCTGCACCTCAGGCTCATCTTTGGCAAGATAAAGATTAAAACTTTACCTACATCCCAAGACTAAAGATTAAGTTAAATATAACATGTAAAGATCTTAGACCAATGACCAGAACAAAGCAAGTATATGTAAAATATGGATAGTTTTAATTTAAAACCAAATGAGGTGAGAAAGACAAATGAGATCATCAGTTAGCAAATATTCATGTTATTGGTGTATCTGTTATTCCCTCACTGACACACCTGTTGTTCCTCAGTTAGGAACCAGATGGCAGTAATCATGGTATTCTTCATATCACCTAGCAGAGTATCTGCTTACAGAAGGCACTTAAAGTTTTGTGGATCCAAAGTTGAGAGGATCAAAGGGAGCAGGGAAAAGGCAATAGGCATTTGGAATCATGGTCCCTCTCATCTTTGGGCAGGACCTAGAGTACGGGCAAAGAAGCTTGAGGGTGGGGGTGGGGGTGGGGTAGGGGGTGAAGCCCTAATTTAGAGTGTTTGTTGAGTTCCATGGTATAAATACAAATGCACAGCCAATCTCAAGCTTCCAATATGACATCATTGAACATGGAGTTTGAACACATACGTATTGACTCTCATGAGCTGCTACAAATAAGTTCCAGCTTGCCACTGCCTGGCCCTGACAGAACCCTCACACCCTCTGCCACCCAGTTCTGGTGGTGCCCTGGAGCATGAGACCTTCACATAGAAAGGGGCACAGTGAGAGAAGGCTGGATCCCAGAGACCAGCCTCACCATGCTCCTTCCAGTATACATGATCTGCTACCATTTTCAGAATCCTGTTCTAATCTCCTAGGGAACAGGGAGTTATCTAGAACAAGTAGAAGACCTATTGTGGTGTCGCATAGGATACAGAAAACACAAAGTTGTGATCCCCCACTCTCCACCAGCCCACCAGGGAAAAAAGTTGCTAAGCGATTATTTTCTAAAAGATAGAGGAAATGAACTCTCTCAGAGATATGATTTCCTATGGAAGTTCAGATGCAGTGTAATCAGGGACCTCATGTCAGACAAATGACATGAGATGATCAAAACCCTGACTCTGCCATTACTAGTTCTA